>WEIS01041555.1:7752-23314 GCA_013389965.1 Todus mexicanus
CCATCCTGATCCCCTGGCATCCATCCTTCACCCTGGGCACCCATTCCGCTCCTTCAGCACTGACCTTGTCCCCCAGGCACCCATCCTGTTCCCTGGGCACTGATGCTGCTCCTGCAGCACCCATCCTGCTCCTTCAGCACCCCCCCTTCACCCTTGGCACCCATCCTGCTCCCATCCTGCTCCCTGGGCACCCATCCTTCTCCTTCAGCAGCCCCTCTGCTCCTTCATCACCCCCCCCCTTCATCCTGGGCACCCATCCTGCTCCCCTGGGCACCCGTCCTGCTCCTTCAGCACTGCTCTTGTCCCCCAGGCACCCATCCTGCTCCCTCGGCACTGATGCTGCTCCTTCAGCACCCATCCTGCTCCCTGGGCTGGGGCTGGTGCTGGTGGCGGTGCTGGAGCCGCAGCCGCAGGGCTCTGGCAGCGGCTCCTCTCCGGGGTTGCGGGTGCCCAGCGGCGGCTCCAGCACCGCAACGGGGGGATCTGGGCTGGGGGTTTTGGACTCCCCCCAATCCCACCCCCGTCTCTCGCCACCCGCAGCGATTTGGGGGCCGGAGTCGCCTCTTTGGGGGCTGCGTTTGCTGCAAGAGCAGAAGAGCCTCGAGCTGCGGGAACCGACCCCGCGGGTTCCTGGAGGGCAGCAGGAAAAATAAACACCCCAAAACCCCGTCGGGCAGCCCCAGAATTTAACAAGGTTGGATGCGGGGCAGCAATCGTGCGGCTGGGGAGCCCCAAGCCCCAGGGAGGGTGGCCCCAGCCCCATTTCCAGGGGTGTCGTGTCCAGTTCTGGGCCCCTNACGGGGCTCCCGTAGGGGCTGATCCTGTGGCAGAGGGAGGGTGCCCAGCCCGGCCCAGCCCAGCCCAGCGCTGCTCCTCTCCCTGCAGCTTGTCCTGAGCTGAACCCGTTCCGGGATTAAGCCCCAAGTTGCCGGGCGGTGCCCCCGGGATCTGCCGGGACGCGCCACGAGAAGCTGATCCGCGGAGATAACGAGGGCGGCCGATCTTGGCCTCCCTGCGCCTCTTCGGGGCAGAAGGATCCTTGGGGTGGCCGGAGGTGGTGCCAGAGGGGAAGAAACCCCGAAGAATCACAATTATTTATTAATATTATTATTTCTATTCCTATTTATATTATTATTTACATCATTCTCACGGCGAGCCCAGCAGCTCACCGCTTTCCTCCGGCGTATTTTGACCCTCACCCCGAAGTCGGTTGGTTTAATTGACGTGATTAACGAGCAGATCCCCGGGTTTTGTTCTTCTGTTTCGCCACTCAGGCTCTGCACGATGTCGAGCAGCGCGGCCGCATCGCTTGGCGTGGGGAGGAAGTCCTTTTTTTGCTGAAGGTGGACGGACGGACACGCTCCCAGGAGGCAGCTGCTGGGTGAGTCATCTCTGAGCAGAAATAGCTCTGCTGGGAGCAGTGACACCGGACGGCGGGGATTTTGGTCCTGCAGGGATTTTGGGTCCTGGAGGGATTTTGGGTCCTGGAGGGATTTTGGTCCTGCAGGGATTTCAGTCCTGGAGGGATTTTGGGTCCTGGAGAGATTTTGGGTCCTGGAGGGATTTTGGTCCTGGAAGGATTTCAGTCCTGCAGGGATTTCACTTCTTCCTACCCCTTCTGGAGCTGTGTGCGGCGCCNTTTTGGTCCTGCAGGTATTTCAGTCCTGCAGGGATTTCACTTCTTCCTACCCTGTCTGGAGCTGCCTGCGGCGCGCCCACGGCCACCACCAGCTCCTGGCTGCATTTAAGGAAATCATAGAATCCTAGAATCCTAGAATTTAACAAGGTTGGAAAAGACCGTAGAGATCATCAAGCCCAACCTGTCACCTGTTCCCTAACCTATCACCAACCTATTCCCCAAGATCATCTCATCCTCTCAGTCTTGTCCCTGAGTCCATCATCCAACCTCTTCTTGAGCACATCCAAGGGCGGGGACTCCACCACCTCCCTGGGCAGCCCATTCCAGTGGGAAATCCCTCTCTCTGATCATTTAAGGCTGGGAGATTCACTAAGGATTTTTTCCTCCCCTCCTGCTTGGGGCAGAGTTGGGGTTTTGAGGTGGCCGCTGCCGGACCCTGCTGCTCTTTAGCTGCAGAGGATGAGCTCTGGTTCAGCGAGAGTCGCTCCTAACTCCGGCATCTTTTCCCCTTCTTATCTTCATACAAGGCGAAACCAGCGCATGGGGCAAGGATGTGATTTGCCCAACAGCCTCCGAAGGCCGGGGGTGAGAAGCCTCCTCCTGGACCTTTATTCGCCAAATAATGTTGGCTTAGGTTTGAATTTCTCCTTTGCATCAAAGCAACGCACGTTTTGCTACGGTTAAGAGCGGTGCTGGGGCCGGCCGGGAGCAGCAGGCGGCTCCGGCAGGGCTGCTCCGGTCTCCTGCCGGTAGATGGGGGCTCCGATTGTCCGAGCTGACTTCACAGATTATCGTTTTCCGTAGAAAACCCATAGAAAATGGTCTGGGAGCCTCTCTCATCCCCTCCATGAGCCATGAAGGCGAAGCTGCCGCCTGGGAGAGGCTCAGTGCTGGGGACACCCGGGGCTCGGAGCTTGGGAGAGGGCCTGGGTTTGTGTCCCAGCTCTTGGGAGCGGCTGGATTTATCCAGCTGGGGCTACTGGGAGAGCAAAGTGGTGCTGGGGAGGTGGGAGGGGAGGGAAGGGAGGAGCCGCCGGGAGCTCTGCTGCGGGTGAATTAAGGTGAGCTTGAGGTGGACGATGCCGCTTCTGACCTCCTTCTGGTCAGCTCGCCGAGGAGGCAGAGCTAAAATAAGCGAGACGAAGCCAGACTGGCTTTTGCCCAGCTCGCAGGGCAGGGTTTTATGTAGGCAATAAAACGTTACTTCAGGAGAGGCGGCCAAACGGGAGGCAAGAAGCGCTCAAAGGGACTGCGGATCGCCTGGAGGTTGCTCTTCAGGGCTGGGGTAGACCTCAAAGCCAAGCTGTGAGCTGGCAGCCTCTCCTGGGCTGCAAAACATAAAATCCCTGGCTCCAGAAGAGGTTTTTTGGGGTGGGTCAGAAGAGCTTTTTTGGGACGGGTCAGTTCCCTGTGTCCACGGGACCAACCAGCCACTCCAGGCTCTTCCCCTGTGCCACTGCTTTGGAACCGCAAAGTCTCCTCCAGGCTTTAGACCCCAACGCTTTTCTCCCCGCTGGCAGCTCTTTAGCGTAGAATGCCCCAAATGACAATTACTCTTCCACATTCAACCCTTTTTTTCTGCTCCTCTCATTTTGGAGCTGCAAATCGCGGCGGCGAATCCCCCTCCCGGGCTGGCAGGAGCATTATTTAGCTGGAAATAAACCTCAGCTTGTGCCGGCTGTTTCTACACAGAACGTTCTGCTGTTTGGGTTGAAGATTCCACCCTCCCCCCAAAAAAAATCAGGTTTTTAGAAGGTTTCAAGCCTGGGTTTAATTCGGGGCACCCTCGTCCTCTTGGAGCGCAGCACCTCGGAGGTGCCGCCGTGGTTTGTTATTTCAGCAGAGCCCTGAAGCGCCTTTGTGCCCAAAATAGTTTGACGCTGGGTTTCAAACCAGCCAAATCCCTCCCTCCCCCCCCAAAAAAAAATCACCTTGGGCTGCAAAACTCTTCCCGTTGTCACACTGACGACAAAAGAAACCATTGAAGTCCTCCAAGCCCCAGCTCAGCGACTGGTGCCCAGTTCAAATTGCCCGTGTCCCAGTGCGGTTCCCTCCTGCCAACCCTCGGGCTGAGTTTCCAGCCAGGTTTGGCTGCGAGGTTGAGGGGTTTGGGTTTTTTTAGGGTTTCTCATCACCGTGAACCACAAGAGGTCGGCAAAATTCCGAAGGCATAACCTGGGCTCAGCCTTCGCTCCGGGGCCAGGACGAGCTGCCTGGTTGCAGGTTAATTACTCCGTTAAGAAAAACCCACTCCAAGCTAATTATGTTGGGAGAAAAATCAGGGCAATTTTGGACCGGGGCATATGTCACCGGGGTTTCCGATCGAGCCGTTCTGCTGGTTTGCTTTCACGTCCGGCAAAACGCGAGTGCTCGAGGGAATTAAGAGGGATCAGGAGCATTAAACGGGCTCTGCCCACTCTCCGGAGACCACTTTAATTCTTCCGTTCCCGGTACGAAAGGTCCCGAGCTGGGGAGTTCGCCGCGGGACGTCGAGACGGGGCCGTTCACGGAGCCTGAAGGTGGAAAACCCCAGAGGAGTAACCAAAGTTCCCCCTCTCCTTGTTTGTGGTTCACAGGCAGGAGAGTTGCGCGGCCAGCCCCGAGCGCTGCCTTCGGCCACGCGCTGCCCGCAGAGGGATGGTCTTAAAATGAAAAGGTGCTGTGAGGGCGTGGGGCTGCCATGCCTGTTTAAGGTCAGTGCCGTTCTCACCCCTCTGGACCTCTCTGGGCAGGATTGTTCCCCTCTCAGGGGCAGGGAGCAGGAATTGGGGACCCCGTCCTGCAAAGCTCTGGCCGCAGGAGCAGCCGGGAGGGGAGCGGGTGGGCACTGGGAGGCTGGGCTGGGGCTCACCAGCTTCACAGAATCACAGAATTATTGAGGCTGGGAAAGACCTCTGAGCTCATCGAGTTCCCACCTTCTTGGCAAAGAGGGTTTTCATTGGGGTTATTATTTGCAGGGCAGGAGGTGGCTCTGAGGTATCTTGGGCTTCTCAGGAGGAGCCTGCAGAGCCTGACCTGGGGGAAACTGCAGAAATCACCCTGCAGAATATTTTTCTCCAGCAAGAAGGGTCTGCAGGGACACAAACACCTCAGGGGTGGGACAGGAGGAGGGTGGGGAGTAAAGCCGCCCCTGAGGACCCTCCGTGCGCCCAACGCCCCGCGGCGTTCGCTGTCCCTGCGTCCCTGGGGAGGCCTCTTGGCCCAGTGACCTCCTTGACTGCAGGAACTGGATTAGCTGTGACAGAACGATCTCTTTATAGGCAGGATAAACGCCTTAGGGCCCGGGCTGAGGTTTGGCAGCAGCGGATTAGCCCCCCCCACAAGCCCAGCTGGCCTAATAAGCTGCTGGGGCTGGGGGAGTCAAGGTAGCCGAGGAGCATCGCTCCGGGTGTGGGGCTGGCAGCCTCTCGCGGCTCTGGTTGCCACTGTGGCCGTGCCAGGTGAGCCTTGAGCTAAGCTGGGTGTTCTCCCACCTCGCAGGGTGTTGGTATGGCCAGCCCCCGGCCTCCCAAATACCTCCTCGTCTTCGATTTCGACGAGACCATCATCAACGAGAACAGCGATGACTCCATCGTGCGCGCGGCGCCGGGGCAGGCGCTTCCCGAGCACATCCGCCAGACTTTCCGCGAGGGCTTCTACAACGAGTACATGCAGCGCGTCCTGGCCTACATGGGCGACCAGGGGGTCAAGATGGGCGACTTCAAGACTGTCTACGAGAACATCCCCTTGTCCCCCGGCATGCCGGACCTCTTCCAGTTCCTCTCCAAGAACCACGAGCTCTTCGAGGTCATCCTCATCTCCGACGCCAACATGTTCGGCATCGAGTGCAAGCTGAGGGCGGCCGGTTTCTACTCCCTCTTCCGCAAGATCTTCAGCAACCCGTCCAGCTTTGACAAGAGGGGTTACTTCACCTTGGGGCCCTACCACAGCCACAAGTGCCTTGACTGCCCGGCCAACATGTGCAAACGCAAAATCCTCACCGAGTACCTGGCCGAGAGAGCCCAGGAGGAGGTGGAGTTCGAGAGGGTCTTCTACGTAGGCGACGGTGCCAATGACTTCTGCCCTTCCGCCACTTTGACTTCGGCTGACGTGGCTTTCCCGCGGAAGGGCTACCCCATGCACCGCATGACCCAAGAGATGGAGAAGAAGCAGCCTGGAGCCTTCCAGGCCACCGTCGTCCCCTGGGAGTCAGCTACAGAGGTCGCCCGCTATCTCCAGGAGCTCCTCAAGAAGAAGTGTTGAGGACGGCTCGGAAGAGACTCGCTTACTCGAAGCAGCTGGGAAAGGAGAAGCTCGGGGAGGAGTCACGTCCTGGCCTCCCGGCTCGTTGGCACCACTCGCTCAGCCCCCGCTCCTGGGATGCTTTCCTGCCTTTCCTCTCCACGCTCCCTTCTCCTCGGTGATTAAAGCACTTTCTCTACGTGTCCCCTCAACCCGTCTCCTTCCCCTGCCACACTGAGATGACGCCTTCTCTATGCAGCTCGGACCTCATCCCAGCGGGGCGTTGGGGGGGGGGGGTTTGCCAACACTAACGGGGGCTCTTTGGTGTTGTCGTGGGATTCTTTTTCTTTCCTTTCCCTTTTTGACTTGACAAGAGCAATTCCTAAAAGGCCAGAAGCCGGCTCCTCGGGGGCTGGGGCCCTGCACATGCTTCCTCCTGCCTTCATCCCCCTTGCCGGCCGCACCAGGAGCCACGCGCTGTTGCCTTGAACCTGATGCTCGAGAGCTCCTTGCCTTTCTGGGAGGCTACTGGAAATGTAATCTGGAAATCTTTGGCTTGCCCTCAACATCCCACCTGGGTAGGGCAACCCCTGGCTCAGCCGCTGAGCTGCCTATGGAGTTCATTGTCCCTTGAGACTTTATTCTCTGGAAAAAAAACACCACGATCTGAGGGACAGGAAACCTTTGGGCAAGGTGGTACCTTGGGGAAAAAGCACCCTCCTCTAGCTCGTCCCCAGCCAGGGCACAGGCACAGCAACCGCATCCCATGGCAGGAAGGAGGACCTGCCCTTGCCTTCCACCTCCATCCTCTGCTTCTACTTCCAGGGCGAAACGTCCCCCGTGTCCGCGGGGCAGACAGGTTCCTCCTCGCCCCCAGCCACTCCCAGTCCTCGCCTTGCGTTTACTGGATCCTACGAGTCCCTTCTCACACCTCAGGGTGGAGGAATTTCCCCTTCTGGCCTGGTCAAGCGGTGCTGAGCCTCCCCCGGGAGGTGTGGTGCTGTCGCACTTCTCCTGGCATCAGATCCCCAGAGGCCAAACCCCCCTGACCCCTACATCCCCTCGGCCCGCTGCAGTATTAATTACCCCATTTAATTGCACTCTGCAGGGGGACCCCAACAGTATTTGCTGCTCTCTGGTGTTGGCTCCTCCTGGATTTCTCCTCAGCCTTACCAGCCCCGGAGGGTGGCTCAGGGCTCCTCCAGAGCCTCCAAACCCCGACAGCAAACCTGAGCAGCACGGAAAGAACCAAAGCAGCCCTGAGTCGTTCCTCCTCTGTTTCGTTTCCCCTCCCCTGTCCCCCGCCTCCTCTTTTGTTCTTCCTCCTCCGGAGCCTGTTCAACTGTGTGGAACTTAAAGCCATGGAATTAAAAGAAAACAGAAAAAACAAAGCCGCATCTCTCTGTATAGATCTCCAGGTGTCTCTATTGCAGATACATGCGGGGTTTGTATCCAGGACATAAACCTGGGGGTGAAACGGCTCCGAGTTGCTCACCCGTGTTCTTTGACGTCTTCCTTGGGTTGGTGAAAGGATGTGGGGCGGGGGCTGGAGGGGGAGCAGCAGAGCAGGGCCAGGCTCCAAGCGCTGCTCTCCAGGAGGTCCCTTTGGTGCAGGATTGGGCCCTGGCTCATCCCCACCTCTGTGTCTCAGGCAGGGTCCCTGGGGACACGGCGGGTGCTGCTCTGCTCCCTGGAGGGAGCTGCGCTTCATCCTGAGCTGCCCTCGCTGCCCGGAAGCATCACCAGGATCAACCCCTGGAGCCAAGGTGCTGCCTGGTGCAGCGAGAGCCACCGTGTCCTGGGGTTAAACCTGCTCAGCACCAGCGCTGGCAAAATGCACCACATAAAGACCAGGAGGATGGGAGAGGGGGGGATGCTCAGGGTGCTGGAGGCTGCCAGGGTGCAGCGGTGCTGCTGGCACCCAATTCAGCTGCTCACGCTGCACAAAACCCCCGGCAGCTGTGCAAAGCCAGAACCCAGAGGCAAAGCGCAGCCCTGCCCAAGCAGGAGCAGGATGCGGCCGGTCGGGGATGGGGAGGTTCAGGGGGCTCAGAAGGGCTCCACGTAATTGCCGGGGAAGAAACCCGCTTCTTCACCCATGACGCCCTCGCACCAGCCGTCCGAGTAGCGCCGTGTGACGAAGAGGAGGGCGCCCGGCTCGAAGGAGAGCTCGTTGTCCTTCTGCCGCGTGTAGGGGTAGATGGCCACCACTGCGGGAGGAGGGAGAGAGCGGCCATGGAGCCCAGCAAGGCCACCACCGGCACTGGGAGGACATGAGCAGACCACGGCATCGCTCCCCAGCCCAGCCCAGGACGGAGCTGGACCCTCAGCTCGATCAAAAAGCACCATGGCAAAGAGATTGGGGGGATGTGGGGATGCAGCGAACCTTTCTCCAGGTAGTTCTCCGGGACCCAAGGAGGGTCTTCTGCAGCAGGTGGCGGTGGTGGGGCTAAATCCTCACACTCGGGCAAAGCTGGTGGTGGTGGCAGCAGCTCGAGGTCATCGGGGGCTGCAAAACCCGCAAAATCAACGGGGGATGCCGAGCTCCACGGGGGCAGAGGCCTTTGCACCCTCCACGTCCCAGCTAACCCTCCGTGAGCAGCGTCCCTAGACCACGAGCGCTCACCTGGGGGCACGAGGTCCAGCGGGGGCACGGGCAGGTCCGCCGGGGGTGGCGGGGGCAGGTCCCCAGGGAGAGGCGGGGGCGGTGGGACAACGGCCGCAGGCGGTGGGGATGGCCCCGGCTGGGAGGGGAGCGGTGGCGGCGCGGGGATGCCTTCACCGGGGGCTGCCGGGGCTCCGCTCGAGCTGGGGGTGGAAAATTGGTGGTGTGAGAGTTGGGGGCCAGGCTGAGGCACCCCCCACTCTTCAAATACAGCCATTGGCCCTGTGCCAGGACAGGGTGGCACTCGCTGCAGTCATTGTGCGGGCAGGAGATGCCGGTATCTGTGTGCAAACCATTTCCCCACCCTGTGCCTCAGTTTCCCCACTGGGTCCCTCTCCATAGGAAGGTATTTTTGCTCCAGAGACAAGCACTGCCCAGGGGAGCATCTCCTCCTCCCACACCCCCTATTTTCCATCAAACCCCTTTGCGGCAGAACCCTCCGTGAGCAGCGAGGTGACGGTGGTTGCCCAAGGCTCCCCCAGCCCCACCAAGGTCCTCCCGACCCCTCCCCAGGCAGCGCCGGTACCTGACAGATATCAGCGAGGAGGTGGAGGAGGCTGCGGAGAGCTTGCCCTCGGGAACCACGGGTGGCTGGATGGGCTCGGGGACGCGGGTGCTTCTCCTGTGGGCAGAGCAGCTGCTGGACCCTCCCAGCTCGGCTAGTGGGTCAGGGTGGGGATGGGGATGGAGATGGAGGAGATAGATGGAGAGAGATGGAGATGATGGAGGAGATGATGGAGGAGATGATGGAGGAGATGATGGAGGAGATGATGGAGGAGATGATGGAGGAGATGATGGAGGAGATGATGGAGGAGATGATGAAGATGATGCAGATGATGGATACAGAGGGAGACGGAGGGAGACAGAGGGAGACGGAGGGAGACGGAGGGAGATGGAGGGAGACGGAGGGAGACGGAGGGAGATGGAGATGATGGAGATGATGGAGATGATGGAGATGATGGAGATGGGACCCCCCTGGCAGCAGCACCAGGTGAGCCCAAGATGCAGCTTGTGGCTCCACCCCTACCCTTGTCACCTGCTGGGTGACACAGAAAAGCAAAGCCCCCCCAACCCCATCCCCATCGCAGTCTCACCCCAGGGTGCCCACAGCCTGTGCCGACGACTTGGTTCCCTTCCGAGCCAGGGTGCCCGTGCGGGACAACTGGGTGCTGTGGTCCTGTGGGCACAGGGAGACACGGAGATGAGACGGGTGAGGGTGGCCACAGCCACCCCACAAACTCACTGCACCCCAGAGAGCTGTGACACCCCCGCCACGGGGAGCAGCACCCCGAGGTCTCTGCCGGGCCCCCCTGCGATGGGGGCGGAAGGAGCCGCAGGCACTGCGGAGGCGGCCGAGAGGCGCCCGCCACCGTGGGAACCACCGTCCCAGCGTCACCACTTCCCCTCCAGCCCTGCGGTGGCTTCGCTCGGGGTTCGCAGGCTGCCAAAAACCCCCTCACCCCATGGGCGCCTTCCTGCGTCGGCGGTTTGGGTGCTGGCAATGGCGCTGCGCAGGTGAGGACGGCACCGCTCAGCACCGGCCCCAGTGACACTGGCGGCTTTTGCTGAGAGTCGTGTGCCTCGGTTTCCCTTCACTGCGTTGGACTTATGCCCTCACCACCCTCCCCAAGTCCCCGAGTGAACTGCGGGGCACGGACTGACCCCGCTGCTCCAGCAAGGAAGGGGTTGAGCTGATTTGTGCATCTGTTAGTGCAACACTGGGGACATCAGGGACCTTGAAACTCCCCCAAGTCCCCTCACCCCTGGGGGACGCCCCCCTAGCCCTGGGCTCACCTTGATGCCATGGCCGATGTCATCCAGGACGCTGAAGTTGAGGGGTTTCCTGTAGTAGGGCTCCAGGCAGGGCGGGCTCGGCGGGGACATGATCTTCTGGTAGGACGGGAGCTTCTTGTTGATGGTCAACGAGCCGATCTCCCGGCGAGACACCTTCTCCTTGTGTATGTCAACCCTCTGCGGAGATGATGCTGCTCCCACCATCCCATCCCAGGTTCTCCCCTGCTCCAGGTCCCACCACTCTTGCCCATAAGGGAAGGGGTCGTAGGGAAGGGTGAGGATTGAGCCTGAACCCCCCCAGCCCAGGGGTAGATCCTGCTCTGCTCCATCCCAGCAGCACGAGCGATGCCCTCGATGCCACCACAGCAGATCCGGCCCTTCCCAAAGCAGGGCACAGGGCAGTGATGGGGGGATGCATGAACCTCTGCTGCCCATAAGCTCTTTTCCTTCTGCTTCCAGTGTGACCACAGGTTCCAGCCTCCTCCCACGGCTGGAAAAGCTCCAGGAGGCTTCTCCAAGTGCCAGGAAGAGGGCGGGTGGCCATGGGACTCTGCAGTGGTGGCCCCAAGCTCTGGGAGGATAAGGCCAGACCCCAGCAAAGGGAGAACATTGCAGCCAGGCCAGCCCCTCAGAGCCCTGTCACTCCACTTGGGTTCCTCTGAGATTTCCCAGGCAGTTCCCCCAGTCCCCTCCGCTGGGATTTGCAAGTGCCCAGACTGGGAGAACACCCCCAAGACCAGTTGCCCAGCCCCGGGTGGACTCATCCCCACCATGATGCATTGGGTAACCCCACCACCACTCAAGGAGACGGTGTTGCATTTCCACTGCGAGGTGAAGCTCCAGGAGGGCTGACAGGCTCCAGAAGCTGCAGGGAAGGATCTTCAGCCCCTTTTTGCTGCCCAAAACCCTTCCCCAAGAGCCAAACCCCACCGCGCATCAGCACCAACCGCTTGGAGGACGGTCCCACCTGGGCTACGCAGCAGACGTCGGCCTCCACCTTGCGCAGCTCGGCCGTCTGCAGGTCCAGCAGCCGCAGGAAGGCGGTGGCCAAGCTGCTGACCTGGTAGGTGACGCTGGCCAGGGACTGCGTGCTCAGCGCCATCGTCTCCTCCAGCGCCTTCCGCTTGTCGCTCGCCTGGAAGGGGAAACCCAGCCGGTGAGGCGAGCCCACCCCATGCGGCCACCGCCACCCGAAGTCTTCACGCCGGAGTCACACGGTAGCAAAGATGCTTCCTTCTGCTTTCCAAATGCATCAAACTTCCTCCAGCTCTGCTGGCGGGACACACGGACACCTGCCAGGCAGCGGCGCTCGGCTTTTCCAGCACCGGGGGCTTCATGGTGATTCCTTCCAGGGATGCTCCCTGGGATGCTCAAATCTCCTGCCTCCCTTGGGGACACCTGGACACGCCACCAGGCAGCCACAGATGGGACACACGGACACGTTGCGGACAACATCTCAGTTCTCTGAATATTTCAGCCTGTTTCCCCCTCCAGCTCCGCTCCGGTGGCTCCAACCCCTTGGGAGAAGCCTTGGGGGTCTGGCTGCAGCCAGTGAAGTCACTGACAGGGGCTCTGCCGAGGACACAGGGACCCCTCCGGCCAAGACGTGCTGCCCAGCAAATAGGGCCAGAGCAAACCTTTTCCTTCCTATTCCATCCCAAAAGCTCCTGCGCCCCCTCCCCTTTGTGGGCTCCAGGCAGCCAAACCCCTGAGCACAGCCTGAGGACACCCCAAGCTGGGCTGGGGGCCCTGCTCCCCTTTTCCAGGGCTTCTCCAGAGGCACCAAACCCCTGCAAGGCTCAAACCCATCGTGGGAGCTGAGCAGAAAAGGTGCTGTGGAGCAAGAGGGGAAACTGAGGCAGGAGAAAACAACCCAAGCAGCGGCACGTAACGTGTGGGAGGGAGGCAGCAGCGATGCTCACGCTCCCATCTCCAAGGGCGGACCCTTCTCCATCACCCTCCAGTCACCCCTCTGGTACCACCACCCCACCAGCGCTCCCAGTTGCCCCCAGCATCGCTGCCAGCCCCAAAGCCGCAGCTCGCCCCGCGCCGTCCCTGTCGCCCTCACCTCCAGGTAGTTGCTCTCGCAGTAGTCGGCGACCCTGAGGAGGTTGCAGTGGTGGTCGCGCAGGACCTGCCGGCCGCTGGGGATGTCGCGTTGCCGCAGCTGCTCCAGCTCCGCCATGGTGCTGGGCTCAGCTCCCACTTCCTCCCCGGCCGCCTCGGCGCCGCGTTTTGAAGCTGGCGGCGGTGCTGACGCAGGGCCCGCGGGCGCCGCCGTGTCCCCCAAGGGACACCCCCGTGGGCGGGGAGCCCAGTCCCGGCCACCGTCAGTCACATCACGGAGCTGGGAAGGTGGGGAGGCAGCGGGGAGGAGGCCCCAGCACCGCACGCGACACAGAATCATCGAATCATCCAAGTGTTTGGGTTGGGAGAGACCCTGAAGATCATCGAGTCCAAGCGTTAACCCAGCACGAGGCAGGTGGTGGCCTCTGGGGGTCACCCCACTGGGGCAGAGGGTGAGAGCGGCTGCGATGGTGAAGGAAGGATGGGAGGCACTGGCGGAGCTGGTGGTGAGCAACCAAAAAGCATCCCGAGCCTCAGCTCTGCCGCCCTCCCGGTGGGTGTGGGGCTGAGTTGGGCTCCGACACAACCCAGGAGGGCGATTCCCTTCCCATCGCAAGAGATGGAGGCACAGGCAGCGCTTCCAGGGCCAGGTCCCACACGCACCCCGAGCGGCATCGCCCTGGTCACCCAGGCACAGAGGGATGTGCCAAGTGCCCCTCCTCCTGTCTGGGACAGTGTGTCCTTCTCTACGTTCTGCTAACGACCTTTCACATCCCCACGGGTGAGGTTGTGCTGAGAGGAGGAAATTCCCACTTCCCCAGTGCGTGGAAATCCCCCCTCCGCCCTCTCCTCCTCCTCCTTCCGCAGGTGGTTTTTCGGGGCCTCCTCCCAGGCTCTGGCCTCGGCCCTCACGACTTTACACCGCCCAGAGAGAGGAGCAAAACCCACGGTAGGGCTCGGCCCTTCCTGAGCCCACGGCCCCAGCAGCACAAGGACGAGGGAAATGATGGATTTCCTCCAGCACCGGCCCAGCTCCTCACGCCCTAAAGGTCCAAGAGCTGCCCGAGCTACTCCCGATGAGGCTGTGCCAGCCGCACAAGGTCCCCCCAGCCCAGGTTCCCTCCTCGACTCAGGGAATGGGGCCAATCCCTCCAGCACAGCCAGGATGTGGCCACCCCACAGGCGCAGACATGCAGAGCAGGAGCTCAAGGGCTTCCCAAGTGCCTCCGCCACCCCACCAAGCACTTTTCCAGCCCCACCCTTCCTCCCCATCCTCATCCTTGCCCTCCCCACAGTCCCCCCCTAGCTGATTACCCCAAGCTTTGAGGCTAATGCCCAACACCTGACCAGCTTATGCTCCTGAGTCTATTATCAGCTTAAGGTCCAAAGACATCTGCTCCTCTCCCGGAGAGCCTGAGGAGTCTTCAAGCCCCGAGCAAGAGGGCGAGGGCTCAGTCGCGGGCGGCTGCTCTCAGATGATGGATCTCTGAGCATCTCCCACCGCTGAGAGGGGCAGCCCCTCGTCCCCGCAGGTGAGTGGCTTTGTACCCAGGGCAGCGTGGGGGCCGTTTAGTTCGGGAGGCGCCTTCTCCACGGGGCTGTGTCGCAGCTTTCGGCTCCTCGCGCTCTGCCACCAGCAACTCCCGGAGCCAGCTGGGCCCCGAGGGTGTTGATGGGCACACACACCACGAGAGCACCCACAGAAAACCAGCAGGGTCTGAGGGACATGAGCTTGACGCCTCCCAAAGCAGGGCCCAGGCGCGTTTCAGCTTCATCGCATTGAATTTTTTTATTGAGAAGCTGCTGGTCAGGCTTTGAAACCCACGTTCTAACACAGGGACAGATCTCAGCTACAAGACCCACCTCGTGTCTCGGGGAAACGGCCTCTGGTGGCAAAATCTCTCTAAAAACTAGGCTGGGTTCTCCTCCGCTGCCCTCAGCCTGCGTCTGCCGCTCGATGCGCCTGCAGAGAACAAGAGAATGAAAATCGGGTTGTGGCAGATGTTCCGAGACAGGTTTTGAAAGGTGTCTCCTGCCTCAGTTGGTTTTTAGCGTCAGGCCACCCCTCCCCATTGGGGCAGCTGAGACACAAGTGGAGTTTTCCATAGGATAAGGCCCAAGGAACAGTCGTAACGTGCCTTAGAAGCCAAATAACGAACCGTTTCTCTGCCATTCCAGGGCAAAATGGCTCAGGACATGACAGAGAAGGAGCTGCTGAAGATGGAGCTGGATCAGCTGAAGAAGGAGGTGAAGAACGAGAGGCAGATGGTGAGTCTTCCACCCAACCTGCACAGGGGCCCTTCCCTGGGGGGGACTTTTCTGACCTGATCGTGCTGCAAAGAACCCCAACCCCAACACAACCCCTCAAAGACAGGCCGAAACACGTGTGTTCACCCCTCGCCCCTCCAGGCAACCGTCCCCCCACATCCCAGAGCCCAGGGGCTGCAGCCCCGCACCCAGCGAGGCGCCCAGAGCATCCTGGAGGTGCTCCCGGGGTGTTCCTGACCCCAGTTCCCCTCTCCCGGCTGCCCAAAGGGGGTTTGTAGGCAGCACGGAGGATTCCATCCCATAACCCACACGGAGCTGTCTCATTCTTTGACAGATCTCCAAGACCGGCAAAGAGCTGAAGGAGTACATCGAGGCCAACGCGGGCGACGACCCGCTGCTCAAAGGAGTCCCCGAGGACAAGAACCCCTTTAAGGAGAAGGGCGGCTGCACGATAAGCTGACCCCCCGCTGCCGTCACCCCCCGGCACGGGGATGCTCCTGGGGGCAAGCCAAGACTGTCAGGAACCCGCTTTCCCTGTAGTCCGACCACCTCAGCACTGGGGAGGCCAGAACCGAAGCGTAGAGCGTCTCAAGGACAGCAAAAGCCCGCAAAAAATGAGGAAAAACAAACAAAAAAAAAAAAAAGAGAAGAAAAAATTACCCCACTGCAACCGGAGACGAGGTTGAGCAGCCAGCGCCGCCTGGGCTCCGGTGCTCTCGCAGCCGAGCGATGTTTGGTTTCCTGCGAGCGAAACTTCTGCATTTTGAGCTCTGGGCTTTAGCGGAACCGCAGAGCTGCGGCTGGGCTCGGGCTTCTCCCCGCTTGCTGCAGAAGAGCTTCCAAGCAGAACCGTGCTCGAGTCAGCTCCTCGCGGTGCCTCGGTTTCCTCACCCGGCACAGGAGAGCAG
>WEIS01041556.1:2233-12848 GCA_013389965.1 Todus mexicanus
AAAGAGCTCACGGCACTCAGGAGATTGGTGAGCCCCTAACAAAGTTTGTTTGAATATACAAAACTGGATCCACTAGAAAAAAAAAAGGGGATAAAAAGGATAAAAATGTAGTATTTCAAGGTTGGCATCAATCCATTGCATTTAAATTGCAATCACTTTCTGGTATTTCAGTTTCATAACACTTACTGTAATGTCTACTTTGAGTTTTGGGGTAAGCCAGGTTTTGGGGTAATCAAAATTTTCCACAATTGTTATGAGAATCAGTTTGATTGCTCAAACCTCTTTTCTTTTTCAATCTAGAATATTTTGGAATAACAGAAAAAAAATTATAGTGCTGACCTCTTCCAAGAACAGTTTTGTTTCAAAGATAGCTGCTTTTGTGGTATTAAAAATTAATGTCAAGAAAGTTTACTGACAGATAAGCTCTATTAACAACTTCACTTCTGAACATCACTATTTATATTTACATATCAACAGTGCAAACTCTCAGTTTACTAATCTGCCAGTTGGATCATTTTTTGCACCCTTGAGCTGTTTCACTTTACTTTCACTAAAAATATTTAGTAGTTAATCTGTAGTGAACTCTAATTTTCTCAATATTTTATTATGTTTACACAGCATTTGCAAAAGATTTCCTAGTGTATATTAAGCATTATAAATTATTGAAACAAAATTGCATTTTTCGAATAAACAATACAGTGCTTTGTCCTGGACTTTCCACAGCACTCTTACTCAGTTTGTCCAAGTAAACGGTGAGGTGTATGTACTACCTTCACAGCATGACAGACATACTTTACAAACACGTACCATACTCGGCAGACCTCTGAACGAAACATCTTAGGACCTAATGGGGTTTAACCCAAAGCCTACTACAGTCAATGGAAGAGTTTAGTCTTGATTTGAGTAGTTTCAACTGAAGGTCTCCTCGTGAGTGCATTTCCAGCTTGAAAGTATGTGTGTCTGTTCAGCAACCTTTGCACTGTCTCAGTTCAGCTTACCAATCCTCCAGCTCCAGTCAGCAAAGCACATATTGGTGGTCTGCAGAAAGCTGGCTCTCCTCCTCATTTTTTCCATCTGCTAAATTACATTACAGACTGCTAAAAATATAATAAATACTTTCCTACTATTACTTTCCCATGTAAACAGCTGAGTTATTTGCCACAGGAATACTGAATATGAATGGAAGGGAAGGTAGGCCTGTTCACTGTTGCAAAAGGAAGAAGCTTCTAGCAGGGAAGACACTGGTCAAGGGACCAGAAAACCCAAGTTCAGCCGCAGGCATCCTATGTGATTTGGTACAAACCACTTCTGACCTAGCAAACCCACATGTACTGAAGGCAGCCAGGAAGAGACTCACACACTTCAAGACATGGACAGCCCGCGAGCTGCAAAATCACTTTTTGTGCTGAGATACCAGTGAGCAGACCAAGAGTCTCTGTAGGCTTAAGAGCTTTCTCCTGCAATTATCTTCTTTACTGACTATAGGTTTATCCCCTTTCCTCTTTATCAATATTTAGTAAAGTTATTCCTGCAGTCTCTGGAGTCCACCCTTTGCTAGATGCTGCATGTGTTGATGCATATGCAAAGCTCATGTAATTGAAAGATCAATGTACGCACAGGTAATGTTAGTTCTGACATTTCCTCACCTTTAAAACCATAGTAACTATAACGCAGAATATATATATTGAGTGTAATTTTTTCCTTCGTTTTTAAAGTATCAGTAAAGGTGAAAAAAACCCCCTCATAAATTCCACTGTGGCATCATAGTGAAACCTGCATGGGTCAGCAGCAGGGCTAGCACTTCTAGATCCAATCTATAGACCCTTGCTACTTTTTGCTAAAGTGCCAGTTGACAGGAGCAGGAATATACTGTCATTTGTTCTAGGAACCAGCACTTGCAGGAGAGCATGAGACATCCTGACTCATTTTGCCAGCACGTTGTGCAGCAGATATAGGTGACAGCCGAGAAAGGACGAGATTAAGAAATGCATCCTCCTAGCTCAACTTCATGTCCTTCTCTCTCCACTTCTAATTATCAGTGTGCAATGGCAGCCTCCTTGACCAGCCTCCTTGCTCCAGGCTCTTCTCAGTTTTGCCTGTGAATAGGCAGACTCCTCTCACACCCACATGGCCCAGCAGAGGGGTATCCAGAGCACAGGAGAGACTACTTCTCTTCCTTCAAGCCTGTTCTAGATCCTAGGGCAGCAGACATTTTGAGAGTTCAACACCAATGTATTGTTCTCTGTCCTGGCGAAGAAAATTCTCAAACACAGCAGTTAGAAAGTGGGAAAGTTGTACAACTATCAAAATCAAGTTCTTATCATGAGATGCGTCTGGAAACCTGAAAAACAAACGGTGCAACCATTCACCCCACAAAAAGAGTTTGTCATCTTTCCCAAATGCCTTCCATCCATGGTAGGTTACACAACATAGAGACTGACGGCTACATGTAACCCTGAAGCTGTCTCTTTGTGCTACCAGGAGACCAGAGGCAGTGCCTCATTCCTACCTGCCCCATAGCTGAGAAGCTGCACTTGCAATCTGAGGTCTCCCATCAGCCAAGAAATGACAGCCAGCTGGCCAATCTCACCAACCCAGTGACTGGATGGCTGGGCCAGCTGGCCAGCCTACACACATATATGAGTCAAGTCCATTAATCACATAAACAGTTACTGGTAGTTGAATGAAGGTTGTATTGAAATTATGCCATATTGAAAACTAAAAGCTTAAAACATCTGTCTTTCCTAGCCAAGGGGAGGCAGAACTAAAGAAGTTCCTTCAGGACTTCATAGTTCAATTCAATTTGATCTCAAATTGTATTTCTAAAATAAGACAAACAGAAAAGCAGTGTAGCAAATGAAGTGCTTTCACCAGATTCAAGAGGCTGTGCTCTGAATTAAAACAGAAACATTCATGTCAAAATGTCTCAAACATTATTCTCTTTTCCATCTTTTGGTAAAAAATTCTCATAGGTTCCTGGCATACAGAAGAATTAGAACAACAAACCCCACTGTGCAGGCAATATTTAGGCAACTGATCACAATGGAGATGAGAGTACTACCAAAGAGAAGGTTTAAGGAATGTTACCAGGAACCAGTAACTTTGTGGGGGGAATTGTAAAAATCATAAAAATCATTGAATGGTACAGACAAAGACAGCAGACAGCATGGAAAGCTGAGGTGTTGCAAGGGCAGAGGAAACATTTCTAAGAGTTGAAAGGGACACTTTGGAAAGCAGAGAGTAGTTTGGTGAGAGGGAAGCTCAAAGTATTGTTTATGGGGCAGGCACACCCCTGTGCTGACAGACTGGCAACCCTGCAGTCCTACCTCCTCAATACAGTCAGTCATCACTGACAGAGATATCAGTGGGGGCAGAGAGAAGCACTAGCATCACACATGGTATGTGAGGAATCTGAGGCACTGTGAGGCTAAATGGCAAGAGCTGTGGAAGGATGCAGATCATTTTCAGGAACCTTATTGGCCTCAGTGTTCGCCAGGGTCCCACCTAACCGCACAGGCGATGTGATAACCATTGACATTGCGTGCCTTTGCCTGAAGAGCTCTCTTGCATCAAGGTGCTTTCTCCAAGTAAGTTTCATACTGTTAGCCTTGGACTGACTGAAGCATTGTTGCACAGTCACAGGCCACAGGTTCCTAGAAGGTCGTGAAGTTTTAGTCTTGTCAAGCCATAACCCCTGCCCAAAATGACAAATGTTTCTGCCAGAGCCTGAGGTGCCATTTGTAGCAAGTTACTTGAGAGCCAGACCATTCTTTTTGTACCAATATAAGGGCAAATTCCAGCAAGTGACACAAAGTGGTTCTCCACAGACTGCCAAGGACAGCCATGGGCCCAAAGACAGTATGGATGCAGGACTCTCCTTCTCCAGGAAAAAAAGTGGTAGGAGCTGGGCAACATTACCAAAGGGCAGGGTTCTTCCATGAGGGAACAGCTTTTCCCAAGAGTCATGCTTACTACCCAGCTCACAGTGGCACACTTAACTACATGCCTTCTTCAGAGCTTCAGAAATGCTGACCTAACGGACCCATGAGGAGTCCCCTGTGATAAAAATTAATCCATAGCTTCCAGGGACCTGGGTTTAGCAACACCAAACTGCAGTGTCCTTCCTGCCTTAGTGAAGACTTCACCAGTCAACAGCAGTCATGGGTTTTCCAGCGAGCGGCTCCCCTGTCCTATGGCCCCAAATCACTCAAGAAAGTCGCTGACTCTTCCTCCTGCCCAGCCTCCTCCGGCAGAAAGCACCAGGTGACAACGCCTCCTCAGCTGCTGCGGTTTGCGGGCTCTAATGTCTCCGTTATCTGCCCCCTGCAGTATCTCATCTGACAGGAAGCTTCCCCAGAGTTTTCCATCACAGGAAATTTCCTGTGGGGAAGCACTTAGTAAGCAAACAAAGAGTTCCTTGGTACAAAAGAAAAGAGCACACACATACAGCTCTAAGAGAAAAACCCCCAAACGCTGAAGCAGCATGGTGCTAGGTCACAGGACCTAAACTCTGTAAGGAGAACCATGCTGCCTGAGGGGCTGGGGCTTAGAAATCATCAGGTGAGCCCATTATCCTGAAGTCTGGCTCACAAGGCTGAAGCTCAAAAGTTACAGTCTCTCTGAAGAGACTCAACAGTCTTAATGCCTCATTTAACACAGGGCTGCAGAAAGTACACAGAAAGCACAGACCATAACCTCAAGCACCATTTCAGTGGCTTTTGCTATCGCGCCTTCTCTGGCAAGACTAAGGGCTGGGGTATAGGTGGAGGGCACATGTCTGTCTTCACAGATTTTCATCTGTGAAGTTTTCATCTGCAGCCCCAGATGCACTGCCAAGTGTCCATATCAAGCTCACTTTGCCATCACTTAATGATGGGTTTGACACCCCCTGCCCGACAAATTCCCCCTTGTGTAGGATCTAATTGTGCTGTGTATATACTGTCAGAAAAAATACTTTTGTCTCCAGGCTGTCCAGTTTATCTTTTTATAAAATCCGTGCTTCTGGTGTCTTTTTCTTTCTCTCCCCTTCTTTTTCTGCCCTTTGAACTATGCTCATTCTCTCCTATTATCCAGTTTCCTCTCCCTTCCTTTTTGACTATAGTGTTTTATGTTAGCATCCCATACCCCTCCTTAGTTTTTGTCTTCTCACTCCTCTCTCCAGAAACAATTCTCCTGCTCCCTGCAAGTGTCACCTCAGAGAGGTGGGGAAAGAGAAGCACATCTGCTAGAGGCAAAAATAAAGATGACCCATAAATAAGTATCTTCCATGCTGAACATCTGGCAGCTCATACAAGCTTCTGGCATCAGGCAGATTTAATACAACACATGGGATTATGGCTTGCTTGAAGATTTGAACTTGCCTGGGAAGTACCCACCGAGGAGCCTCATGGGAGGTGTAGGGACAGTACCAACATGGGAAAACCCTGCTGGAGAGTGCAGGCTGACTAACAATGTCTCCTAAGTTTTGAAAGGTATCAGGCTAGAGTGGTGTACAAAGTCCAGGGACCAAGGACATATTTCATTCTCCGCCATATGGGATCAAGCTCGAAGAAGTCTCCTTCTAGCAGCATCAAATCTTTGGGTACTCCCATGTGCACCAAGTTAGTCCATGAGGTGAGCATGAAGTATGAACAGAGGTGACCTGTAATTCTGCACCATTCTTCTTTGCTTGGTTTTTGGTTATGAGAGTAACCATCTGCAAACCCACAACTCTGATTTAACACTTGCTCATGCAGTGGTGTTTTCAAGTGTCTAGCTCAAGCTCTTCTCTTGAACTATATGACTGTAAAAGGCAGTGCTGACTATTTTCCACCCTTTTCTAGTTAGCTGCAGCTGTGGTAAAGGGACTTCTGCCAACAGACCCCACAATGCTCTGCTCCACAGGAAGTTCCCAAGATCTCTTCCTGCACAGGAAATTTCCTGTGGTCCAACAGACATTCCTCTTGGTTTTTATCACTCACATACATTTGTTTTGGCAAATATCTGTTCTTAAGAACAACAAGAAACGGACAGAGCAGAAGCAAACACTGCCACAGGAGAAAAAAAAAAAGGAAAAAGAAAAAAAATCAGTTATGGCTAGGGTAACAAGCGTGACCAAATTAGCCTCTGTCACACATCAACATATACGCAACTGGAGCGGACTCAGTTTTCTAACTTAAATATTATTCAGAAATAAAGCACATTTGATATACACAGATGCCATGTTTTTAAGATTCCACAGACGAGTTTTATTTGCCTTTTTCAAGCATTGTACTGACACAGTTTCCTAGAGATGTGCTAGGCGGTGTGAAAGGAATTCTGAATCTCTCTTCTCTTTGCAAACCTCATGTAATTACAGCCCTAGTCCTCATCTTACCTCATCATTATTAACATCAGCAAAACTAACTGAAGGAAATGCTCAAAAATAAATGCTTTAGTTATATTTCACCAGACACACACTCCTGTAATTAAGGCCTCTCCAAACCCCAAGTCATTGCTCATAAACACAAGAAAGTTGACATTTTGGAAAGGAAAGAGATTTCAGTTTCAAGCTTCAAAATTCTTAAAGTTATGAAGCCCAGGAAACACTGGTAAGATTTTCAGATGCAATTTCATGCTTCAAAATAAAGATAAGGGACTTGGGGGGACTTTTATAAGTGCCAAAAAAAGTAGGAGATCTGGATTGCTTATATGTTTCTGAAACCCCCAACAGACTATTTGCTACCTTCATGTAAAAAAAAAATAAAAAAATTTGGAGAAATACAAAAAGCAAAAGGCTGCACACAGATGCTATGCAATCATCATCCTTGGAGGTTTAAAGACCCAACTTGATAAAGCACTGAGGCACCTTGTCTGACCTTGTAGCTGGCCCTGCTTTTAGCAGGAGGTTGGATACAAACTTCCTGAGGTCCCTTCTAACTTGAATTATTCTGGGATCCTAAATATCTCTGTAAATGTGACTCACTATCCTTTAAAGTTCTAATTTGACACTACTTCAGCCTATAATTTTTCTTAAATGGCAAGAGGAGACAGAGTTAGAGCTTATTATCTCATCTAAAAGACAGAACTTCTGAATGAAGTTCAGTGAACTAGAAAAATAAAGGGAATAAGATGATATCCTATAAACTATGTTTTCAAATAATCTAGTGAATGATTGTGATCCCAAACTGTTCTGAAACTTGGTTAGCAACTACAGTCCATTCAGTCTCTTTTCCCTGTTTCATCACTTCCTTTTGCTTGGTTTATTTTAACCTCCCAGCAGACTATGGGTAACAGTCAACAGCAGCATAAAGTGCCTTACTGTAAGATTCTCCCAGTTCTTCTTCTCCCAGTAAGTTCACCAGTTTGCATATACCATAGAATCACAGAGTAGTTGGAAGGTGTCTTCAGAGATTCTCTCTCAGTCCAACCCCTGATCAAAACAGGGCCAGCCAGAGCAGGTTTCTCAGGACCAAATTCAGCTGAGTTTTGAGTATCTCCACAGACAGAGATTACAGAACCTTTCTAGGCAGCCTGCTGCAGTCTTTAATCATCCTCCCAGTAAAGAAGTGTTTCTCATGTGTAAATAGAATATTTTGTATGTCAGTTTGTGCTCATTGTCACAGTACACCCCTGAGAAGAATTTGACTCTGTCTTTAGTCTTTTTCATCAAATACCTATACTTGCTGATACCTCCAAGCTTTTTTCTCTTGAGGCTAAATAGCTGCAGTTCTCTCAGCCTCTCCTCACATGTTAGATGCTCCAGTACTTTAATCAACTTCATGGTTCTTCACTGGACTTCCTTCACTATGTCCATGTCTCTTTCATACTGGGGATTCCAGGACTGGACATAGCACTTCAGATACAGTCTCACCAGGGCAGANTGTTCCTTTGCCACCAACAGAAATGCTACATCCTATTATTGAACATTAAATCAGGTCAGTCAAGATCAACAGAGTTCAAATGTGCAGGTTCAGAGACAAAGTTTCTTCTTTAGTCTCTGATGAAAAGAGATCACTAAGAATAAAGAACAAGTCATCTTATTTTTTTAGAAGTGATTTGCTTTAAAGAAGGTCTTTGCAAAAAGAAAAAGGAATAAAAAAGAAACAAAAATCCGAAAATCCCCAAGACAATGGAAAGACTTTAGAGGTAACATTGCTGCAAGACAAAGCCTCTTTGGGGAGTCTCTAAGCACGCTTTGACTGACTAGACAGGTATCAGCACAGCACCCAGACTTCATCGACTCTCCAACATCAGGGTGGTGGCTGTAGCTTGCTCTGCAAATGCTCAGCCATTCAAGGCAGTAAGGAGAAGTGTCAGACAGTTTAAACAGCAGGTACTGCAGATGTCTCCCACTTCCAAGGAAGGCAGTGTGACAGCGAACACTACAAGATAGTAGAGTTCCATCTACAAGAATCTACGCATGATAGATTCAGCCCATGGCACCCACAACTGCCAGCTGGACAACGATTTCACCAACTTCAGCGCGTATTTACTGTCCTGAACGTCTAATAATGCCACGAAAGCTTTAGCGATCTCTTTATTATACTTCAAATACACAATTGCACCATTTCCTGGAATATTTTGCATTCTGGACCAGACAATTTGTTATGTTGAAAGTGCCAGTGTTACACCCTATCCAGTAAAAGTCATTGCCCTTACGTATTTTGAAAAATCTGTCATGGGTACTGTACAATCTGCAGAGGACTTGGAATTTGATAGGTGGATCATTTCTACATATACAAGTACCTGAGGTTAGTTTCCACTCAGGGTTCCAAGACCTTCACGGACATTAGATTTGTAATAGGATTTTGTTTTCCCCATTACATCTCTCTAAAAATGTGCCTGGCTTCTCACTATTTCCATTCTTCAAATTTTCAGACGCTATTTCCTCATTGGCAGCTTCCTATCTTCCTCTCCCATTCTCAGACAGTGAGACATAAAGGCACTGAATTTTAAATATATACTTAAGCACACCCATCTGCAAGTAAATACAGAGAAAGAAAGAGAAATACAGTTCAAAGTAGCATGGGGATGACGGCAGTTTCCAAAGTAGGCATAGTACATAGTATAGACGAGAAGCATCAGGTAGCAATGATGATGACCGGCTATTTGATCAAGGCCCATTTTTAAAAATCCACAGTAGGCAGCAATAGCTTTCTGCAAATCACCAATAGTTGACAAAGCAGATGTGCACACACACACACTGAATGACCTAAAGAACTCAATCAGCACACCCAGCTATAAACCAAGAACCTCGACGTATTGGGTGCGCATACTGACGACCCCTTTGCTCCTTCCCACTGACAAAAAATTGCTGACTGACTCTGAGAAATGCTGTGATCTACATCACAGCAAAATCCTTCTCACTTATTTATCAGCTGCTGATAAATGCACATACCAGACAATCAATAAGCGAGAAGAGTTAATGGTAGGGTGACCTCATTCAGCACCTTATTCCTGTTTCAGAAAAACAAGCCTCCCGGTGTTTGGAGTGAAGTCCTAATGGTCAAAGCATGCTATTAACAGCCATAACCATTTCTAAGAGCAGTTCCCTGAATTGGAAGACTGAACAAAAGCTGAGACATAATGAAATGTGCTTAGAGCCATGAGCAGGAGTTGTATTGCAAGATGTGCTCTCAGAGCGGAGCACAGTAATCTAGAAGATTACAGTCTGTGACCACCAAAATGTGCCCTCCAAAGGAAACCATCAGGAAGCAGGTCTGGTAGGAGGAAAACAAAACAGCATTTTCTTCTCTGCTCCTAACAGCATTTTCCAAAGACTTGGATGTCGTTTAGAGTGAAGGAGCAGGAGAGGACAGACAGGTGAGACAAGACAGCTCCTGACCTCCACGCAGTGACAAACAGGAATCTCCACTAGCTGTAAATTCCAGATGGACAGCAGGTGGCTGCAGATGCCCAGTGCCACCAGAGCTCCTTGCCCTAATCTTTTATTCCCTGACAATATTCTACCCATGAGCTCAGTGCAGTGGTCATCTGACAGTCCTTGGTGGACTTAGGAGAAATGTCCAGATCCTCCAGCCTCTCCTGGGCCTGGCTCTCCCAACAGATGAGTTACACTGAAGGGCATCACTTGGAAGTAAGTTCCTTGCTGTGATCTCGAAGTCATAACCTCAGCTATCCATTCTCTGCTTCCTAAAAGGTGTTACTCTTATCTAAAACAAAAAGGTGGCCATACATCATCCTAGTAGAGGAGGTGTGCAGCCTCCCTTGTAGTAAATGTTGGGGTAAAAGCCAAAAACTTTCACCGTCCAAAGCACTGGGGTCAGTGCTGCACTTAAAAATCACAATGCCCCTCGTTTACATGGCAGAAGCTTGGGTGAGGTTGACTGTAAAGTGATGATCAGCACCAGGCATATGAACCCCTGAACTGTGGATGAGCTTCCTGTGACAAGCTGCAGAGGACATCTCCTGTGCTGGCTAGGTGTGTGCCTCTACATTCAGCTCGGAGGCATGTGACATTATTCACTTAGCGTCACTAGCAAAAGTCAGCACATTGAGACCAAATGTTCAATATTAAAGGTGCGTGCACGCACACACCCACCCACAGACCACTCCTACACGCACCAGCCAATGTCTTTATAATGCAGCAAAACAAGGATCATGCCTAAATAAAGCAATGTAGCAGGTTTTTTTC
>WEIS01041559.1:11415-27848 GCA_013389965.1 Todus mexicanus
CCTCTCCTCTCCTCTCCTCTCCTCTCCTCTCTATAGTCATGCCACTACTCACTTATCGCTGCTACTTTGAAACCCCTTTTTTTTTTCTTTGCCAACCGGAGGCTGCTAATGGGGGCTCATTTCTGGGTTATGTGGAAATACCTGAAGTGGGATAGGCTGAGACTTCTCATTCAGAAAGCAGAGACAAGTTGATTGGTGATGTTTCACCTCCCTCTGAAACTCTGGGTCTGCTTTTCGGAAGCTTTTTCAAAAGCTATTCATGTGCTGTTAGTTTGAAATTGTATTTGCAATAACTTACTTCTGGAGCTTTTCTATTGTGCTGTCTGTGCTGGCCATTAATTATTGAGGCAGCTTATTTACAGGCAGCACTTACTTTCTTCTAGCACCTCCAATGAGATGTGAATAGCAACATTTTTCGTTGCTGGCACAGGGAGGTAGATATATCCTCTTTCAGGGCAAGACTGTAATCTAACAATAACTCTGAGAGAGATTCAACCTTGATTTAAAAAAGCGACAGAAATTCAGTCTTTGAAATCACTTGTGTTGGTCAGTAACCTTGCACTTGACAGCTGCTGCTTTTTTAAAGAGGGGGTTTTTTTTATTATTTGTTTACGCTTCACATAAAGACAAAGGCTGTCCTCGGCCGCTCCTGTGCTTCAAGGTTGTAGTCTCTATAGCTCGTGCATTGGAGCACTTTGCAGCAGACTATTAAAAATCTGGCAAATGTGAGTCCCTCTTCCTCTCCCATCCCTTGTCCCTGGGAAGGGACAAGCCTTATAACTTGATACCGATAGTTCAGTTACCTCCTAACAAGCTGCATTTTGCTGGGCAGCTGCAGACTGAGGACAGCATGCTGGATCTTTTGTCACCCCCTGGTATGCAGCAGAGGCTGGACAGCAAGCCCTTGTTGGTGTATTTAGCATCAGCCTTCTCTGTCCTAGAGCTTTGGATGGTTTTCTGTTCCAGGACAGGAGAAAAGGCAAGAGCTGCACAATCTGTTGCCTGGGAGGTCAGTGGGGGAAGCCATCTCCAGTCCTCGTGGGCTTGTACAAGTCAATATGGTGAAGGTGCAACCCACGGTTTCCTCAAGAGCTGATTAAAAGTTAAGACAACACTGGGGTTTGTGATTTTTTTTCTTTTCCTTCATGGTAAGTAGAAGCTGACCCATAAAAGACAAATATGAACCAACCAAAATTCAGACTGCATGGGCACTGGCATTTTTTCTATTGTTTCTTCTCATATGCTTGTGTTTCAGTTTTATTTCTGCTTAGAAACCTTACCAAAGCAGTCACAAATGCATCCTCTTTGAGACACCAACTCTGCTCTTAATCTGTGGGATTCCAGTCCCAGCAACAGCCACAATGCTGATGAGGTCATGGCTGTAACCACGTGTTGGAGATGCCTGGTTCTACTCAGAGAGGTTTAGATGATGTCTCTAGCCACCATCTTTCCCTTGGCCCAGTGGGACAGGAATGTCATGGCAGGCTCAGTACCAAGGTCTTGCTTTCAAGTCTTGCTTCTGAAATTGCTGTGATGCCATCATGGACTCACAGATAGACACTGTATCTTCAGGAATAGGCATGTGGGCTGCTCTACAAGCTGCCCAGGCATTTATGTACTTCCTTAATGTATGATTAAGAGCTCTGTAATTTGGCATGCCCTAATTCAGGCGTGATACTTCTCTCCTATTGTTAGTCTAGCTTACCTTTATTTATGCCCAAACATAACACTGTAGTATTTAAGCTCTCTTAGCACCCTGCCTGCTGCTGAAGTTGGTTGGGATGGGAGCAGTGGGAAGGGTTGTGCTTTCCAAAATCCCAGGACTTTCCAAAAACCTTGCCTTGCCTTAAGGGCCAATGCAGAGCTGCTTCTGGCACTTACTTGGAGCCTGGGCTGCCCATTCTGTACTTTCCAACTATCCTTTTTCTTTCTTCAGATGTTGCCTTTGGCAATGAGCCGCAGAGTAAAGCAAGACGCCCTATGGATTTTCCTGCTCCACTCTTCAAAATAACTGCTGTCTCCTTGGAAGGCTCTTTTTCACTCAGAGAAACATGGTTTTATCCATATTTTGCTCCCAGGCAGCCATGGCTCTGAGCTCCGGCACCTGCAAGATGAGGGCAGCTGGGAGGAACCACAGAGCACTTGTGTTTGCACCCTGCCAATGCTGTACCCGATGCTTTGCCTCTGGAACCCAGCTTGACCCTCTGCCCAAGCATGTCCAGGGGCTGTTCCCTCTCGTTGCATGTTAAAAATATGCTTGAAAATAAAACAAAAGCTGACCATGATGTCCCAAGGAGACAGGTACTGGAGAAAGTCCTCTAGTGATTTTGGACAAGCGGGAGAACAAGCAAATTGTTTCCAACTTTCACTGAAGTCCAGAAGCACATGTTGCAAAAGAAGCACTTTCTGAAGAAGGAGGCTCAGCTTTCTCTCACTGGCTGCACATCTTCACAGCTTTCTTTGGCTCAAACCCCACAAGGACAGTGCTGTGGATAAACAGATGACGAGCAGGATTAGGCACCTTGGTTTCAGGCCCCCAAGTCCACATGGTTCTCCAGCCTTTCTCACATTTGCACTCAAACGCAGTGAAGGTCATTCCTATCAGTCACAGTTATATGTCTTTTACACCTTTTTTTCCACCCAACCTCAACAGATATTGAGGAGGTGGAAATCTCTGAAGGATTCAATGACCTTCAGCAGGGTTTGAGTTGAGCTCTGATGCCCATCATGGACTATAGCACTGGAGACTGTTTTAAATGTGGCCCTGCTATTGCATGGACCACTCAAACCCAGACCTCTCATGTCACCTCACTTACTGCAACTGTTATTGCTGGCTTTGGACATAGTGCAGAGAGCTTTATCCTTTCTGTACTCAGCTTCCCTGCCTGTAATGTGGGGACAAAGGGAGTGACCAGTCTGCCAGGGATGAATTTTCCTTGTGCTCTGGCGCTGTAGTGTGTGAAGGTGCAAAGAGACCTTCAAAACATCGTACTGCTCCTGAAGTCCTCTCTGTAGCCTCTTGCAGCCAGGCTGCTCTTGGAGGTGGGCAAGACCATCTCTTAAAGAAGGGCTGACCATACACAGTCTTTCAAGTCCATCTCTGCTGCAGATATATGTCCAACTTGTGTGACTCGGTTTGAAATTTTCTCCAGTGAATTACGCCCTTGGGAAGGAGCAACCTCACCTGAGGAAAGGGGCTTGCCTTCATTTGTGTGTGCACAGAGACATCGGGGTTTAGTGTCTGTAAGTGGCAGGGCTTTCAAAGCGGTGCTGGAAATGTTTAAATAAATAACCAAAGAGCACAGTTGGTGTTTCTCTGTCCTCATAGATCTGAAAAGGGTTACACCCAGTGCCCGCTGAAGCCACTGTGTCTCCCCAGTGACATGGGCTGTGGTCCAGGCTGAAAGTGAATGGATCAGAATTATCTGACAGCTATGGGAGATCTGCAGAGCCATAGCACGATGGAGCTGCTGACATGTTATCATAACTGATTAACGCCATCTATCAATGCCTGATTAAAATGAGCAGAAATGTCTCTTCTTCCTCTGCAGCAGAAGAGCTCTCTTACGCAGAAAGTGCTTGACTTAATTACCACTCTGTAAACCCTCAGTGAGACAGAGTATCAGAATTGTAGCTTTATTCCCCTCTGCTGTAATAACCTTCTCATTTTATAAGTGCATAAGGCAGGATAATATGTGTGGGGTTTAGCGTTTCTTTTTCTTTTTTTTTTTTTTCCCTTCTCCTTTCGTTTGTATCAAAATCATCCTTCATCCAGTAATGGAATTGCAGAAGACATAGACAATAAGACGTCTCTTCTTCCAGCAATTAGAGGCAGAGCCATGCTGTAATCTTTTCAGGGGTGAGAGGGGAGTTCAGGCTGAGATTACAGATCCAGTGTTCACAGCTGGCTTGTTTCTATTATTGGCTCGTCTGAGCTACCCTGCTCCAAGTCTGGGTGAAACCCTGGCTTGAGTGACATCAGGAACAGAAGTCCCATTTGTTTGGATGAGATCAAAATTTAATCCACTGTTTTTTGTTTGCTTGGTTTGTTTGTTTGTTTTAAAGTGCCATCATGCATTTAATTTGAATAGATAAAGTTACTTTTTAAAGTGTTTGCACCATGGGTACTTCAAGCACTTGGAGAATTGTGTCAGTGGGCACCTGTGAAAGTGAAACCCCGTTGCAAAACCTGGTTGTGGCAAGGAATCCCATAGGAAGCTTAGACGTGGCTGGCTCTCACATATAACGATAACACTAAAATATCGAATAGAGGGAGGTGTCTAGTGCTGTATGGTGAGATTTGGGCAGGATCATGTGAGGGGAAGAAATGGATGGACAGATTCCTTAGAAGATGCTATGCCCCTGAAATGCTGGCAAGCAGCAGAAGGTATTGAGGAAGAGAGTGAATGTAAAATAGAAAAGAACAGCAGTCACAGGAGGCGCCAGGGAGCAGGCATGGGGGAAGAGAGGAGCAAAAGCCACCCTGTTTGTCCCCTTCACTCCGCTGGCAAATGCAGAAAGTCAGAATTGAATCTTCATAATGGTTTTCTAGCTGCCTGCTGCGTTAAGAAGGGATTAGTTTAGCTGAGCGTGGAGGCTTGTGTGGTGGCAGAACAGACGAATACTGTGGCATCCTGCACCACGGTCCCGTCAGCAGGGATGTGCTGCAGCGACAGAAAGGCTGCATTCAGCCCCTTCCCAAGTATCAATCTCCTTCCATAGAGAGTGGTACAAAAAGCTGGGGAAGGTTGCTTTAGCAAGCCAAGGCAAGAGGGGAGAGTTGAGCTGAGGATGCAGGGGTGGGCAAAGATGTGTATGTGTGGGAAGCCTTAGCAGGCACAAGTGGAGATGTGGTGTGTGGCAAGAAGGTGGGGAAGGTGCCCAGTCTTCTTCACTGGGTGATGGGAGGTTGGAGAGCTCAATATGTGAGGCAGAGGTAAATGCTGAAAAAAGCCACAAGCGTTAGCATCAGCAATTTGATCCTTCCTGCACTGCTGCTACGAGAGGAAAGGAATTTCTACGTATGTCAAAGTGGTTTTACCTGGTGGGTTTTGAAAACTGAATTAGTTCCACTTTTCATGTCTGTGGGGGCCAGTGCCTTGCCAAGCCAGAAAGTGGTCAACAATCCACAGAAAGCTGGGAGCAGAGTTATAAGCTGCACCCAGTTGCCCGAGTCTTTGAGCATCTCTTGAAGTCTCAGTCTGAAGAGCCACAGCCCCTTCTTCAGACTGATATCAGATCTGGTCCTTGCAATAAGAAGCAGAGTGGGTCCTGGCAGAGCAGTTGGAGAGCTGGCTGTGTGGTGTTTGCTGTGCTAAGCTTCATGACTTTATTAGCCCTGCACATGTGCCTTCTCTTGGCTGGTTCACCCAAGATGTTAACTCCTTCGTAAGGGATGGGGGACTTGTTTCTTGTTTCCAAGGGGACCTCTCTGAGCTCTCCACCAGCATAACACCATATCCAGCTGCCATGGGTTTGGTTTGGGTTAATTATCACCAGCAGCTGCAGGCCCAGTTAGCTGAGAGAGGCTGCAGCTGAGAGGGGCCACAGCTGGAATAAACAACTGAGCCAGCCAGTGGGCTATTCCATACCACACTGAGCCATGTCCCTATATAAGGGGAGGGTTGGGCTGGGGCAGAGGAACCTGTTTTCAGCTTGCTTCAATGTGGCCAGAGAAGGGAAAGTTGGCCTCTTGGGAACAGGTAGAGCCTGTTACTTATTTACTTTATCTTTTACTTCATTAGCGCTGTTGTTTTCTTCTTTTGTGATGTTTTAGCAAGCAGTCCTTATCTCAGCCCGTGAGGTCTCACCCTTTATTTTTCTTCTTTCTGTTTTTCCTTCGTATCACACAAGAAGGGGTGCAGCAAGGGGGGTGGGAAGTGATGGGCAAGCACTGTGTGGTGTTTAACTGCCAGCAGAGGCTAAACCATGACTATCCTTTTTTGGGGCTAACCAGCCTGAACTGAACCAGTCTGGCCTAGGCAGGAAATGCTGAGCAGGTTGTGTCAGGATCAGGTAATGCTGCTCTGCAAAATGTTGGTGGACGCTTATGGCCCTGTGCTCCTTTGAGGTGCACTTGGGCACATTTGTCTCAGAGTCTGAGACCCTGAATCACAAGGTCATAGGTTTGAGCTTATGCTCCAGCTGTGCTGAAGCCAGCCCTCCCCTTATAGGGGGATGTGACTCACTATATGAAATATCCCGTTGTCAGATTCCCAGCTGCTTGTGCCAGCAGCAGCTTGTGATAGTTAAACCTAACTAAACTCAGTACACCATCTATAGCTGTGTTCACCCTTCTGTGGTGGTCAGAACTGAGGACACCATTGCATGAAGCTGCGGTACCAGTATCTGTGTGAGTATGGGAAATGCTGCTGGCTCTGCATGTTTGTGTGATATGGAAATGCAGGGCATGGGCTGGCTAGCCAGTATGGCCATGCAAAGCTGAAAGTGGTTCAGACGGGTGGAGACTTCATTCACCTTTTAGTCCCAATCAGGAATATGCTTTGGAAACCATGATCCTTACTGTCTCCACTTACCACACTGGTTCTCATCAAAGCGGAGTCTTGGGGCACATGTGTGAAAGGTGTCCTAGGCCATTTGCAAATACAAGATCAAATCCTTGTGGTGTTGCAAAGACAAGACCTGGCTTATGCAGTCAACTACTGCCCTGGTGTGGTAGGCTGAGATTTTTTTCTGAGCCAAGGTTCACCTTGAAGCTCCTGTGTGAATGAGCAAATTAACAGCCTAGAAAATGCAAAGACTGCAAATGACTCTGTGACAAGTTTTATCCAATTTTGATAAGAGTGCTTTTTGGTCAGTCATGTATGAGACATGAGACACAAAAATCCCAAGCAGACAAAGCAAAATTTATCCCCCAGAAGAACAGGCTGTTGCAGGCTGATAGGAAACGCAGCTCCCCAGGGAGATGCCCAGAGGCAGGACTGTGCTCTTTCCGCAGTAAGCCAGAGCCACTGTTATCAAAATATTAAGACTGCAAAAAGTCAATTAATGGCCCTAAAGCCCAAATAATGTATAATTAGTGTTCTCTGTAGGTTTTTGATTGATGATTTTGATGAGTGAAATCAACTACCCAGGAAATCCCACCTTAAATTCACAGGGGCAGCGATTAATTTTTGTATACCTTACTGAGACAACTTAGAGCCCACAGCTCTGTCTTGTGTGTCTCCTCCCTCCCCTCTCTTCTTACAGACATCTCATTCCTGCATCATTGCCATTTGAAAATCTTCCAGAGGAAAAAGCCTGCAAGAATTTTCCAATCTTTACTACTTTTTCACCCTCATTTCTAGACATGGTATCTTAAACTTAATTGTTCTAATTGCCTAATTATCCATCTCACACAATCATGATTTGCAGCTGTAAAATGTGCTTTAGCTTCTGGATGAACATTGCATTTAATTGCTTTCATGGAAGCCAAGATGAAGTTGCTTTGCTTGGAGGGGAGGAAAAGCCAGAGCACCAGCTCCTGTTTCATGCTGAGCTGCATTTGCTATGGTTTCTGTCCCTGTGGAGATGTCCCCAGGACCTCACAGGCTGCATCTGTGTTCCACCTTTGCAATCTGGTGAAGGTGTAGGGGTAGAAAAGTTTGGGAGCAACAAGCCAGGGACTACTTTAGCATCTGTTTGCTTCCTGGCAGAACCAAATTTCCTTGAGCAACGTTATGGGGGTCTACCATCAGTAGGAATGCAGGCAAGGCTGCTCAAGGCTGAAGGAACAGAAAGGTCCAAGAGTAATTCCAGAGATGAAACATGAGAACAGGTAGAGTTGAGGTCTGTTATTCCTTTGTTTTATCAATAAACTTGATATCCACCTAAATACCCAACATTCCTCTTCAGCAGCTCCTGAGGACTCCATTAGTCATCTGAGAGACTTTGTACTCCTGTGACAACTTGTTTTACAGTCTGGATCATGAGCTTCTGCATCGTGACATGATGGAGTAAGTTAGTGTGGATCTTAGCCTGGTGCTTTTCAAAAAAGCAGGATTGGTGCCTAAATCTGTATTTTATATTTTTATTATTACTCCAAATGTTCCTGTCTTGAAGAAAACATTCATTGGGAAACAGTGTTAGCAGGACAAATGGCAGCAGCCCCTTGGGACTGAAGGTGCTGAATATGGCTGGTCCCAGCAGCAGGGACACCTCCCCAGATAATGCAGATCAGCTGAACTGTTAAATACAATCCATCCAGCAGTCATGGAAGAGATGGTTGCATCTTTCCTTCTTATATGCAATTGAAGTTAAACCTTGCAGAGGTATACACAGAAAAGTGGCTGTTTATAATACTGTGCAGAGTGAGAACGTTATGAAGTTTAAAAGCAGACAACCTCCATATGTTCATATACTGACTGAAAGCCTGGGAATTGCTTGTTTACATTTCTTGTAGCAGACTTTCCATATTTATGTTTTCCTTGATCACAACTAGACTCAGTGTGTATGCATCAGATTTATTGACGTAAATCTTGCAATAAAGAAGATGCTGAGAATCCCTGGCTCAAAACTGTGGGGTCTGAATTGTGTGGTAGAGACAGAATGTGGCAGGTGCCAACAAAAGTACTTCTTACAGTGTGAGCAAGTTGTCAGTCCTGGGGAGACACATGGCAGATGGGTTTGGTTTTCCATGTTTGCCATGTCTCTTCTAGGAGCATTATTACTTACATTATTATTAAATAAGTTACACCATAGCTACAATATTCTGCCTTGTAGCTTCTGTATGTGGAAACCAACCCATAAACCTTGCAGCCTGACAGCTCTCAGCGGACCAGCAATATCCACATGCCAGGACACGACAAACTTGGAGAAAGGACAACACTTGTATGTACAAACAGAAGAAAACGTAAAGCTGACCTCTGCGTGACAGAGAGCTGCGTTTGGAGGATTTAAAATTCCAGCAAGGATTTCCCAGACAATGCCCATGTCTTAAAGCAGGCCAGTGTCCTGTGCAGATGAAATACTGGAGCACTGACCTGTCTGTTTAGTGGGGTGTCTGGGGAGGTTGCACAAGAAGCCTTTAACTTCAACTCTGGTACTTTTTTGTTGAATGTACATGCACTAGATTATCTCTTGCACACTCTAAACCTCTTCTTCTTCAGGAGGACAAGGCTCATTCACATCCAGCAACATGAGACCTTTGCTCTTGAACCAGCACTAGTGATGCTGCTCTTCCCTTTCTGCACTGGTTCCATGCAAGGATCGAGCTCACTTGACGTCTTCAGAGCTGAACCTCTTGCTGCTACATCTGAAGTGTCTGATTAGGAAAATCAGACCCTTAGCCACTATGAAATGTGAGTAGGCTCCAGAGAATTTACATTTTATTTTCTTTAAAATGTATCCATGAGACAGGAGGGATAGAGCAGGGTTGAAGGGAGAGCTAGATGATGTAGGTGAGGAGCTGCACTTTTCAGGGACCATTAATGGGCATCAGAGAGTATATGACAACCCCTCTTTCAAGGATATGCTCTTGCTCCTGTGCAGCGTCACTGACCCTTTTTATGGAGCCTCACAAAGCACAACCCTAACTCAGAAATGCTCCTGAAGGACTGGGTTGTACAACAGCCACGAGATGTGTGTTATGGGAGACGCTCAAGGTACTGGTCTTGTACAAAATCTCAGGATACATCAGTGCACAGGGTACTGACTGAGAAGCCTCTCCTGCAGCTCAGCTGGAAGTGGGCAGCAGCCCTACCAGCTGCTGGTGGTGGCTGTGTGCTTGGGCCAAGAGCAACCAGACCTGGGGAGATGGAGCATGAAGCAGAGCAAACTGTGCTGGCCTGGTTTCAAGGAGGATGAGGGCCTTCAATATTGTTGCTGTAGGCTTTGGGGATGCGTGGGGCTCCTCCACGCTGTTCCTGGGGGTGTTTGAACATAGAGCACACAACTCCATGATATTAGATTCATCAGAGCTATATCAAGAGGCCCTTTTCAGAACCTCTTTGTTTTTGATGCTGTGCAAAAACCCCGCTCACCCCAAGGTGCACATGCCACCATCCACATAAAAGAAAATGCCAGTTCCCAGAAGACGTGGGGAGCAATTATACCTAGCAAAAACCATACATTGAAGAGCCTCACTGCTTTGGAAATAGTTGGATAGCCTACTAAAGGTGGAAAAAAAATCATTTTGTTGGTGGCTGAGCATCGCTTACATCTCAATTATCCCCCCTGTGTGTGAGATGATGAGATAATGTGTTGTTTATGTCTTCTTCAGCACAAGTTTAAGAGCAACATTCATCTCCGGTCATGTCAATTCTTTGGTCAGCTCAGCAGCAAAGGTGACGCTTGCTGCCAGACTCTGCTAACGAGGCTGAGTGATTTATTCATTAAGGGCAGGGGAAATCTGGAGCTTTATTCGAGAGGCCCTGGTGGGACATTTGCATGAAAATTTCATGCTGTTTGCTTGCAGGAGCCCTGCCTGGCAGCGGGTGCCCTTCCCTGCCATGCTGCCCTTTTCCTTTCTGTAGTGAGCAGCCCTGCTCTGCTTCAGCAAATCCTTTAATAGAAATATAACACATAAAGGGGTTTTTTTGGGAGGGTTTTGGCTTTTGTTTGTTTTGCAAAAGTCATGGGACTAGGAAGGTGTCGTCTATTTAAAAAAATACCTGGACCTTGGAGATCTAGTAGACTTTTTAACAGCTCTGGCCATGTTGAAACACCAGGAGTTTGCTCTGCTGCCATTAAAAGTTGAAAAAACCTCCTACAGACTTTGGAGATGCAGGAAAACAGTTTCTCAGTTCTGGAGCAAAGGAGTGAACCAAGCTGAGCCAGCAGGTCTCTGGTGTCTGGAAATGAAACAAAATTTGAGTTTAATTTACAAAATTTGACTTCAGATCTTAGAAAGGGATTTGCTGAAGGTCTGGTCACACTTGTGTTTTATCTGACTTTGTCCTGCCTGCTTGACTAAATTACGGGCATTGGCCAAACTAAATCCCTTTCCTGGAGTACACTCACATCTATTCCAGATAATATTCTCTGTTTTGTTTCATGAATGATGTAGGCATCTCAAACCTGTGCACATACCCAGGCTACATGCTGCTCTGTGCTGGCTGTGGTGGTTGCTGGTGCCTGGGACTTCCTTTTCCCCCTATACCCCAGCTGCCCTGAAAAGAAAAGTGAAGTGTATTGTCTGAAGTGGTACTAGATCTTCACTGTTCACAGACAGAAAAGCCAAGGGGCCAGTTGCGTGGAGGTGTCCATTCGCATGCATGCTTGTACACGGTACAAAAATTACATTCAGGATTTCCCAGAGCAGCCACATCACTCTTCTTTAGACCCTCTGGATAGAGGACTTTCCTTCCTCTTTTGCCTCTGGTGATGCCTCCCATGAAGCTGGACTCTCCCGTGGTTCTCTTCTTTGTCAGGCAGGTGGTGACACTGCTGTGGTGGTGCATCTGGATGGTGGAAGAACTGGCTCAGAGCACAGGGACACTCTGGACACACTGAGTCAGGCAGTGTCTCTGCACACAGACAACCTTTGGGGTTACTTTTGGAGGAGAGAGGTGATAAGAAGAAGAGAAGGGAGGGGTTTTTACATCATTGTGTGATAACAATGGCCATAACCCCTGTGTGTGTGACCTCCTGTGAAATTCTGCTGCTTTTCTTGTTTACACCACCAGCTGGGCAATGAGTTGTGGCTGTTTCCTGCAGGTGTTCCCTGCCACAAAGCACAGTCTGGGGTGAAGGAGCTGCACTTGCAGGTATCCAAAACAGCCCCAGAAATTTCCTTCAGCAGCAGTAGATGTTCCTCTGCAGCAGGAATAACATGTTTCGGTAACATTTCAGTGACACAGGGACTGGTCCTGTGTCCTCTGTCAAACCTTTCCTGGATATTTATTTGTTTCAATATTTTGAAGCTTGATTTCCACCTCTGCCTCTGGAGCCCCTGCTCATCTGAGACATTACTCCCCTCCTCTCATTTCTGAAGGTTCCTTTCCACCTCTCGGGCACTGTGTCCCTCCTCAGGGTGCTCCATAGAATCACAGAATGTCTTTGGTTGGAAGGCACCTCTAAAGGTCATCTAGTTCAACTCCCATGTTTTCACCTATCCCTTCTCTCACGGGGACAAAGCCAGATCAGACTGCTCGGTATCTGGGATTCACACGCTATATCTCACACTGAAGCAAAGTCCCCCATGAGGGAGACTCGCTTTCCTTTCCCTTGTGTTTTGCCACCAAACTTTTCCATGGGACTTCTTTGCTGTCTCGTATAGTTCATCATTGTCTCCTTCTAGATGCCTGTTTTCCTGAAGCTTGCAAGTATGTAATTATCTTTATTTTCCTTTTTCCAATAGCAAATGACCATTCGATATATACTTTATTATGGAAGAGCACTGGCAAGATGCCATCTACTCCTTCAAGTACCTTATTTTCCTGTTCCCAGTTCTTTGCAGGAGGACGCCACAGGAGAAAAGTTAGAATTAAATTGATTGTTGTTGTTGTTGTTTTTCCAGTGGCAAAATATATTGGTCCATAAAATGCAACTAGCAAACTAGCACACGATCATTGAATCAGTCCAGCCTTGAAACCTGACTTTAAACAGAGAAGATGTGGTGTATGAAACCCTAGTGGAGGGGGAGATCTGCAGTGTAAGCATGGACAGGGAAGATGTGTGGGACCTGATGCCTGTGCGTTAGCCACTGTACTATCTGTTAATTGTAACCCTGATCTCAACCCACCAAGCAGCTGGACACAGTCTCTGGTTCTGTCTTTGGCACCCATATGCTATTGGGAGACGGAGGTGCCTTCAGGAGGAAAAGCCCAGGATGAGTTCAAATGGTGGTTCCTTGCTGGATAGGTGACTTGGGTTTCTTCGGTTCTGCCTTGTGTCCTGCATGGAGGGTAGATTTGGGAGAGCAAGCTTTTGGGATTGTTGATTTAATGATCATTTAGGCAGCCCCTTCGAGTGAGATGCTGAAGCAGAGCCCGCTCTAACGGTAGCATAGGACCACCCATAGCCTCTCTCAGCACAGCCACTGAGCTGCCTGCATCCATCCCCGTGTGGGGTTCAAAGCTTCAGGCTATTTTTGAGAGAGAGAGGTAATTTTTCTTCTTGTTGTTGGTGCTCCCAGCGCTCTCCGTGCCAGCTACCCCAAGGGCCCGGCCAGCAACTAAGCTGCTGCAACTCCCAAGTAATTGATACCTTCTAAAATTACACCTTCGAAGCAGTTGACTGGCTCCTGTGACGAGCTCCTGAATAATTGAAGCAATTTTTGCGGGTTTTGCACTGAAGTACTAACAGCTGTGGTATGTTTTGATATTTATGAAGCCCAATAAATTATGGATTAGTCAGTGCAGTGAGCCCAGCGTGATGCTTATTACTGCTGGAGTGCCAGAGCTGATGGCGTACTATTCATCCCGTTTTGTTTCCATTGTGTGGCTGAGTATGACTGGTGTCTATTACTAGGCTTAATAGAGCTTGCTCGCAGGTTTAAGTTCCAGTCCCCGAGAGCCAACAGTGTGCTTTAATTTGTTCTTCACTCCACAGATTTTAGAAAGACATGCTGTGACTATATTTCAGGGTCACAGGGCATTGCATCAATTCACAGATGTGGAGATGATTGTTTCTGCAGTAATGGAGATGGGTGCTAGCAGAATTAGCAGCAAGTCTTGGCATTAAACTGGAAATGATACAAAATCCAATCTTCTTTGCAAGCCGATCTGTGGCTAAATATCTTATATCTTCTCTAGGATACCTCATTCATCGCACAAACTTTTCTTCATAACTGAGCCAATGCTTGTGAGATTAAACTCTTCATTCTGTTTTCTATTATCTGGGCAAATTTTGTTTCATGGATGAAAATATTTTTGCTTTGCAGATGATCCAAACATTTTCCAAATTTCCTTCCATCGGCACAAGCTGCCCGCTGGGAAGGGATGAGAAAGGAGGAAATAAGTGTTCAGAGCAGCAGATGGCATCCTACTACTCAAAAGCTTCCCTGGCGCTGTAAAGTACAATAAATATATAACAGCAAGTGGCTCTGCTCTGCTTATAGCTGCAATAGGCAATTTGGTAGTAAACCGAGGGGTTTGTTTGTTCCTTAGAAGTCTTTCCTTTACAAATCTAATACTTTCTTTGCTTTCCCTGTGTCCTCTGGTGGAAAGAGATTTATAGCTGATCTGCTCACCCAGATATCCCTGGTCCATGCAGCCCATGCAGTGCATGCCTGCCCAAAGCTAAACTATGGAGCTGGCTGGATAAATTGTGTCTTGAAGTGCCTATTAATCTTCTCAAAAAAATTTTAAAAGCTATAAAGAGAGTTTAGATGGGATGTCTCAGCTATGGAGATGTTCAGTGTAAACATCCACATTTCTTTTCATGAAATCAGCTGACAACTGTCCAGAAAAAACTGTCACTGTGACTTTTTCTCAAAAGCATCATGGTACAGAAACTCCCAGAACAGGTAACCCAGAGGCTCTGCAGGCAAGGCAAGCCTCTGCACCCAATGAAATGCTTCAGACAGGGATTTCCTCCTCTTCTTTACTTTCTTTTCTGAAGGTGCTGAGTGGGAGGATGAAGGATATTTTACCTGTAAAATCTTAATATAGGAAAATCCAGTGCTTTTCCACCTGTTAGTTATTCAGCCAGAGTTGTAGCCTTTTTTTCAGGGAAGTTTGGGCTGAGTTCCTGGCTACTGTTGCTGTGTTGCATGATAAATTGTTTACAGTCTGCCACTAGAGGAAAGTGAGAAAAGTTTTTCCTATCTTAATTTCCTCATAAATTATATAAGAATCATCACAGTGAAAAGAAAAGTCTACTGGATCACAGATGAATCCCATGCAGTTAATGAGGTTTGAAGTTAATGTTTTCAGGGCTTCTATCTTCAAAAAATGCCTCTTCAAGAAGAACTGCAGCCCACCGTGCAGAGTTGATAAGGATGAAAAATGCTGATGTAGCGCTGGCTCTGGTTTTCACTCAAAGCTGGGACATTGTTTGCTCCTTTCCTTTACATCTCCATCACCACCAGCAGCTAAACAATGCCTTGTTGCTGGCTCTGGTATTGATAGTCCAGAAGCGGCACTTTCTGTTCCAGTTATTGCACCAGAGCCTCTTTGGCTTTCAGTGTGATTCTTTGCACCACTGACATGTGGTTACTGCTTGCCTTGCCACTGCTGATTTCCTTAATGACAGTTAACTTCCATGACCACAAGAAAAAGGGTGAAATTTCAGGCATGGTTGGCAGCTTTTGGGTGAGAATATGCCCCTTTTTGTTCTCCCCTAGCACTCTCAGCATCATCATGGGTGCAATGCTTCTTGCTCCTGGCAGCTCTGAGGGTGCAGGCTGTGACGAGCAGCTCAGAGACTCTGCCTCAGGGGAACAGCTTCGAGACAGATCTCAGCTGTTTTCAACTCACTTTGATTTCTAGACTCCTAAAGATTTCCCTCTGAGGCTTGCTAGCTAGTAAATTTAAGCTTACTGGTGTTAGGCTTGCTTTTTGCATTTGCTTTTCCTGGACCTCTCGGTCCACAGACTGCAACTGTATGGAGTGGAGGGTCTTGTCTTTCATGGGCATAACCCTAACCATGTCAGGAGAGGGACTGTATCGCAGGATGGGCTACCTCTGGGCTCTTCTTTGTCTTTCTCCCTTCCTCTGGAATGCTTTTTAATAGGTGGCAAACTTTTGGGTACGTGCCAGACTCATGTGATGGTTGCATTGTCCCATGTGTACTGTGCCTCGTGATGGCTACATTGCTTTGATGAAGAAGGTGAAACAGCATCCTGAATTCCCTGCTCTCTGTGAATACAAATGAGAATTTTCAGGGGAAAAAAAAGTCAGCTAGAAACTATCCTGGAGGATTGGCCTCTGGGGCTTCTGAGTCTTCGTACTCTTTTCCCGTGGTGTTTCAGAGTAGAATGTGGAGCAGAGGATTTACCTTCTTCATGCTTTGCTCTGTATTTGGTCTTCCACTTCAAAGTGTTCCTAGATGAGGAGGTGGGGACCAAGTACTTGGGAGCTTGTGCAGGCTGGTGATTAATGCTCACTACAAATCGTGTCAATTCAAGTTACTGCAAATGCTCAGCACAAAGTGCATTTCAGGACAATGACAACAGTTGTTGCAAGGACAGTGTAAGGCCTGGATACCTTTTCCAGCAAGGATGAGAGCATTCATATCAGCTCCAAAAGTTGTTTATCACTTTAAAATGACTCAAAAGGTACATTTATAATAAAAGAAGGAAAAGAAAATATGGAGGGAACCTTGCTCTTACATTGGAATACTGGAACATGTTTTACTTTTGTGTCTTCCTGGGGCCTTGTTCCATCTCTATTTGCTTTTTACCCTTCTTCTCTCTCGATCATGAAAATGGATATTTTGATTAAAGCTGTTATCCCAGTGAGGAGGCAGAATGTAGCTTCATTTAATATGAGGCTTTTAATGAATGTCTTGAAGCAAAAAAAAAAAAAAAAGAAAAAAGAAAAAATCCATTT
>WEIS01041563.1:343-16712 GCA_013389965.1 Todus mexicanus
TAGAGTCCAATAAACCTAGTGTACCTGGAAAGCATTTTGATTCCCATGCTCAACCATTTAGTTAAACATGTTTGCAGACTTCATTAGCAGAAATAAAAGCTGACAGATGAAAAGGAATTTCATTAATTTAAGCAATGTGCTCCAAGATAAAAAACGTGCTCTACCGCTGATCCCCCAAAGTTCAAACCTGAGTTATGCAACGCACTGTCTGTGTGGTCTTTGGATAAGCAAATACTCCATTACCACGTCAAAGTAATATTTATATCAAAATACTTTTTGTTATTTATTCTTCACTCCTCTACTGTTTTTATGTTTTTGCGGGTTTTTTTTTAAATCTGATTTCATATGCACTCATGCCGGTTTTATGTAGAAACTCAGAAGAGTATCATTTTACCTGATAAAATCAAAAGGCAATTTTTATACACAAACCCCTGTGCCGTTAAGAAAACAGGCACTGATCTAGTGTGAGGTGTCCCTGCCCATGGCAAGGGGGTTGGAACTAGATGATCTTTGAGGCCCCTTCCAACCCTGACAACTCTACGATTCTATGATTTCTTCATGGCCCAAGTGAGCGTAATTGCGGTAAAATATTACTTTTACAAATCTCGTCTTCAGCTGCTGTTGTATGACACATAACCATGGAGCACTGCAGAATTAGTTCCATATTCTGTTCCTGCAAAAACACAGGAAACTTATGTTCTTTTGGTTACAACTTGAAGGTAACTTTTCATCATCAGAATCCAACAGGGTACCACACTGACATTGTTTTCCAAACTGAAGCTTGGTTATCAAGTTGGAGGAGGGAAAGAATGAAGACACTTTTTTCTGCTGACTATACAAAATCGACTGCTTGCTAAGCTTCACAAGTAGATTCTTATCACGCATTTCTTACCTTACTGCTTAGACTAGATAGAGCAGGCTGTGGAATGTGGAATATGGGATATGACAGAGCACATTACAGTTAACTTTCAATCTCGAGTGTTGGTTTCATCTGGAACATGAAGCACTCTTTAATAGTGGTGCCTCGTACTTCAAAATGTACCCACTCTTGCTTTGATGCAGATTTGAGAGGATCCTACGGTGACATGCTGTCAGAGCATCACTGAAGTGGGAAAAAAAGGGTACGTGTTAATGTGACAGATCTGAGGTGAAGCAGGACTCCCCGTGAAGCCCTTGTAGGGCAGAACCAGGTGCCATAGGTAGGTTGTTGTAATTGGATATGTCTTACTAGACGACTCCAACACCTCAGGAAAGCATGGTGAGACTTATTTGGGGGGCGGGCGTTTGTTTTGAGAATTGGCATGGTTAAAGCCACACTATGTATTAATGAGAATGTCTGGATAGAAGAATGTGAAAGTATAAATAGATCAAAATTTCTCATTTAATGTGATGCATGTCAGTGTACTGCAGCTCAGTCTCTGCTGAAGAACCAGTTCTCCCCCGATCAGCAGCAGTAAGCTGCTCACAGAGAGCTCACAGAAAGAGAAAAGTGTTCACATCTCCACTTTGTCTTTCTACTTTCACCATCAGCCTCTTCTAGAATTTCAAGCGTGGGAAGACAGTATCCATCCAAGTAACTCATAATAATAATTCCATAGCTGCATTGCTACTGCCCCACATAATTAGTGTTTGTTCTTACAGGTGGAATAACTCTCTGCAATCCATAAAGAAATATTTGATTTTAGATAGGCACCTGGATTCCAATGAGGAGTCACATTGCAGAAGCATATTTCCCTCATAATCCAGTTACATTGTTAGACACAAAGTAACATTTCTGTTCATTTTAAATAGATTTTTTTCTTTGCTTTTGACTGTCTAAACACAAAAAATATGAACAAATAGAGGATAGCCTGTTGAATGAAACAAATTAAATATGTAAAGAGTAATTCATAGGCAAGATTTAATTTTTCCCTACTTCTCTGTGAAGATATGATAATTTCCTGAATCAAAATATTAAGCTTCATATTACCATGATCTATTAGTGAAAACAAAAGTTAGCTTAATTTCACAATAATTATTTAACATACTGCATATTACAAAGCCTAATCTCTCAGTTGTTATTCCAGGTTTATGATACTACGCTTTAGATATTCAAGGAAATATACATCTAATTTAATTTGACGTAGGTGTCTGCCAATGACATACACAGACTGAGTTTTCTAACTGGGATTAATCTCTTGGTCTCATTTTCCCACCTATGAAAGAATCATAGAGCTGAGTATAGCCAGAAAAGAAGCCTGGCAGTTTTATTCTGAAGGTGCATCACTGCGAGTCAAAACATCTTGTTAAACTATGGTTCATTGAGATGCTCCACCCAAATGTTCAGCCATTCAGGTTGGGAGTCATAGACTAAAAGGGCAAATCAAGAGTTCAGATTTAAGGCAGTAATAGCACAGCATTTCTGAAAATCACCTCAACAGCGTTTAAGTTGTGGGGGTTTTTTTGTGTTTCCAGTTTACACATCCTTTTTCTCCCTATGTATTTATTGAATATTATCTTTCTACCCTGCTTGTCACAATAATACCTGAAGTTTTGTGATACACAGGCTTTGGCAGCATTATTGACTTCAAAAGTTCCTCTCTCCTTCACATTACATTGTATTCAACTCCCAAGATAAGTTCATGGTTATATTGTATAGATCTGATCCAATTTATTTCAAGAATAACATATTGGTTGGAAGAAGGTATATACTGTTATTTCTCCTTAGGAATTATCTAAATGTGTTAAAACTCAAGGCTAACTATTTTTAAGCATTAGAAGGATGAAGTCTGATGGAGTTTGATACCTCTATGAAGGAATCATATATGAAACATGCCCAGAATAATGAGTGACTGGACTTGATAAGCCACGAGGTCCAATTTTGCTGACAATTTTTCTTAATTATGTTTTGAGGGGCTTTTTACTCTGGGCTATGTGGTTATATTGGTAGTAAAAGTAAGCCCCCTGTCATAGCTTTGATATACCCAACAGCCAAGTAAGTCTCCTCCATTTATTTCTACCCATCTCCAAGGACCCGGCAGTCAAGCTGCTTGCCAAGGTATAATTAATTTATACTTTCTATCCCTAGGAGAAAGAGCTGAATGTTCATTAGCTTATATGTTCTAACATTCTGATGCCTGGGTGTCTGGGATCTTATTAGTGTTTATTTGAATACTCTTAATAAACAAAGCTGTATTCTTTGCCCTTCATTTCCTTCTTGAATGTAATAAATCAAATCCAGACACTAATCATATTACATCGACTTATTATTATGGAAATTCATACTAATAAAGGGCCTGACCTTGCTGCTCCCTCTGTACTTAGTTGGGAGGAGAGATGGGTATCAACTGCAACAATAAATTACAAAATTAATGCCCAAGAATTGGCTGTGATTTAAAAAGAAAAATCTCAAATTTGAATTCCAGCTACTGTATTTTAAAGCATTGAGTCATGTAGAATTTCTGCACTGGGTGACAGAAGCTGCGTTGTTATTAGTCCAGCTCATGACTACATTTGTATGTTAGCTTGGGAGCCTGAACTTGAGCTCCTCATTTAAGAGCTTCAATCTTTGTGGTCACTATCAGAGCAAAAATTCCACTGCCAGGAGCTCCTGTTCTAATAGACAAGAAGGAATCTGCATTATTTTTTAGCAATTTCAGGTGAGTTTTAAAGTAATTTTAATTTTACTGGAACTGGAATGATTTATTTTTTTAAAATAGTGAATATTGGTACAATTTTCATCTGGGGATTTTTATTCATTTTATTACCTTCTAATTTAGCACTTTATTTTATCTTCCAGTTCTATATTAACCTGTCAAAATGCTAGGTTGGAGTATCTAGGAAAGGTGCAGGCAGAAAGAAGAAAAAAATGTCACATTTCTGTGTTCTTTTGTCTCCTTAACTTACCAGGAGAACTCAGTCTGACCCAGGACTTCAATAGGGAGAAAATACAGCTATAGAACAGCACATGAAAAGAAAATCATAAATAGCTATTAGATGTGATATTCTGATGGATTAGCACATATATAAAGCAGTAATTATTTCTGAATTACATACATCACCTTTTATATTCCATTGGAAATGTTAAGTAGCTGCATGTTGGTAAACAGTGGTGAGGTCATGAAGGGGTTACAGAAATCTCAAGCCCCCAAACCATGCTGCTACAAGAGTGGGGTGTGAATTGGTCAGAAAATGAATGGGTGTGTCAGAAAATCACCCTCCTTGAGGCCAAAGTCAGGTGGAGCCCATCACTGGCACTAAGAGATGCTATAGCTTGGCATGTGTGTGAAATATTCAGCAAGTGTGTTTGGGGAAAAGTTCTGTAGAGTGTGTTTGCAACGCCGATATAAGGTAACTGCAATGAGAAAAATGGATGGCATATTACACAATCCCACTTCATCCATGAATTATAGAACTAGTAGTGACATAATGTGGAAGGCTGGATGGATAGATGGAGTTACAGATCATAAATAGAATCATAGAATGGTTTGGGCTGGAAGGGATCTTTCAGGGTCATCTAGTCCAATCTCTTTGCAGTGAGTTTGGACATCTGCAGCAAGAGTAGGTTATTCAGAGGCCCATCAAGCCTGACCTGGAATGGTTCCAGGGTTGGGTCATCAACCACCTCTCGGGGCAACTTGGGACAGGGTCTCACCACCCTCAACATCAAATTTTTTTTCCTTCTCTCCAGTCTAAATCTCCCTTTTTTAACCAAACCGTCATCCGTGTCCTGCCCCTACACGCCCTGCTCCAAAGTCTGTCCCCATCTTTCTGCCAGGCCCCTTGAAACCCTGCAAGACCCGAGAAGGTCTGTGCAGAGCCTTCTCTTCTCCAGGCTGAACACCACCAACTCTCCCAGCCTGGCCTCCCAGCAGAGGGGTTCCAGCCCTCCCAGCATTGCTGAGGCCTCCTCTGGCCCCGCTCCACCAGGTCCCTGTCTCTGCTGGGCTGAGGCCTCCAGAGCTGGGCCCAGCCCTTCAGGAAGGGTCTCCCCAGGGCCTCGGCAGCAGAGGGGCAGGATCCCTCCCTGACCTGCTGCTCACACTGCTGGGTATGCCATCTATTCTCAAGACATTGCAGCTTGGCAGACCCTCTCTATAGAGAATTGAGGCTGTCATCTGAATGTCCAGCTGCTTTTCTGGCTTCCTTTCTCCTTCTTTAGTTTCCCTCTCTGGAAATCTGTACAACTTGCGAAAATGTGAGTATGGTGACGAAACATCCTGTATCCCACTGGGCAGAGACAAATGTATGGGCAAATTTATTAAATCCAAGTAAAATATTCAACTACTTCTGAGGCAGATAATGATCAGCACAGGGAGGCAAGGCAGCACCATGCTCTTCTTTAAGGACTGTCTGGAAGTTCTGTTTTCTTCTACTTCTGACCTTTGTGCCCTTTCCCAGTTGTGGTTTTAAATGACAAAGCTTTCTTGTCCCTAAATCTTCTGAAAATTCGCCTCAAATAGCACATCTACTGAAGTCATTAGCATAAACTCGATATTTACTTTTCACAATGAAATATGTTATTTACTGATCTCCTCTTCTGAATACTAGGGAAGCATCTTTTCCATTGTTGTTGTTTGTAATTAATAATGCCGGGCGTGTTCTTCTGCACATTTTATTGCATCTATTTTTAGAACTTAATTTAATTCAACATCGCATTAGGAATACATATATATTAAATCCCCAAGTCATGGTTCTTTTTTTTTTTTTCTCCTCCCTCCTCACATGCATTTAGTAAAAGAAACATTTCCAAAATTGCCATCTGTTCTGCATGTAAATTCAGCTAATTATACACTGATTGACAAGGCTATAAAAGGACATTTTTTGGGGTGAGATGATAGGTTTAGCGGCCTGCTGCACTAAAAATTAACATGCGTAGGCATTCTGCGATTTTCCCATGGAAACTCTATGTAGGAGTCAGGGAGATACAAATACACACAACAAAATGTGCTCTGACTGTCACCCATGTAGTGTCATCAAGGGTTTGGGGTTGTTTGCTTGTATTCAGCCATCCTGGAGCAAGTGCGCTCGTTGGGAGGGATCAATAATGACGGAGCTTGAAGTAAGAGCAGAAACCAGTGTTGCCCTGAACCAGCAGGTTATAATTCTTCAGGGCTCTAGTGTTGGCTAGAATGGAAGCTGGAGACAGTCCAGAGGGCTGGGTACAAGGTGGTCGGAACAGATGAGCTGAATTTCTGGCCCTGTTGAAATCCTGGAGCCCATGGGGGAGTGTTAAAACAGCAGGAAGAGTTTTGTCTTTTGAAAGAGTATGGAAAACGTGGAGTTTTCAAGGCAGAAGATGTCAGGTGCTTTGTTTTCTTAAAAATATGCATCTAGTGGTGGCAAGATAAAGAGCAGAGCAGGAAAATACTGTGGTACCTAGAGAAATGTTGGCCTTTATTCCTATGTCTATTCCCATTGTTAGAGATCACACCTTATCCAAGAGAATGACAGATTCAGCTGTTGAGCCTCTTGGATGCACCGCAGCTGCAAAAATAAATTTGGGGCATTAGTAAACACCCTGGATTTGAACTTTAAATGCTAGACTTTTGTCTAAATATAGCCATAGTGCAAGCTGAGCCAGGCACTCTGCTACTTCATAATAAACCACATACCTCAGAAAATAATTTATATTATATTTCTTTGTCCTCTGTTCTTTGTTTTTCTTTTTTTGTGGGGGGAGTGGGGGGGTTGTTATCTGTGTAGACCACTTTAACTCCAGGCAAGGAAGAGGAGAGCTTGTGTGAGAATATAAATATTTTGGGGTATTAAACCTCAACCCCCCATTGTTCTAGAACCTCAGGGATGTTTTCGAGAGAATCTGGGAGAAGCTATCAGGAATTTTTGACAGAAATGGAAGGAAATTAGACACAAAGTCATTATCAGAAAATTTTGACAGAAATGGAAGGGAATTGAAAGCAGAAAAGGTCAAACAGAAATGAGACAGTCTCTTAATTGTATTCTTTACAAGGGTAATTAAGCATTGGAACAGATTAATAATGAATGTGGTTCATGCAGCATCAATGTGGATCTTTAAAATAAGATAGAATCTCTTCCTAAAATGTATGATCTATTTTCAGCATGAATTATTGGGTGAGATGAAGGGACCAGGAAAGAAAATCGCAATCTGTGGTGCAGAAGAAATGCTTGGAGTATTTCTGGTGCCCCTGAAAATTCTGATGCTCGAAAAATCCCAGTAGGGGAAAATTCAATTGTTCTACCAACATGAAAGGATGGTATAATAAGGTTAGAAAATGAAGACGTTGCCTGTGAAAGGTGTAATCATATCCATGCTAAAAGAATACCAGGCAATATTCATTTTTATCTGCTCAGTTTGAGGTTTTGGAAGGGGAGGAAGAGCTAATTCTCTGCAGCAGCACATTTAGGAGTAGCAGGGGCATTAACAAGTTAGCATCTTGTACAAAGTGAGCTGATCTCGCTGTGCAGGGGACCTAGGTAAGATGTTCGGTATCCACAGCGCCATTCGGTATTCACAGAGCTACATTCCCCAGCCTCTGTCCTCATTAAAGTTTGAAAGTACACCTGGTTTATGAGTCTCCCAATGCCTGTGCTCCCATAAATCTTTTTTTTTGTTTGTTTCGTTAATGTTTTAGCCTAGCCCATAGGATAGTACTGGCTTTGTGGCTTGGTTTATTGGGTTTGGTTCTTTTCAAGATTATACACAAAAGGATTCTGATGTATTTTTATATTTTCTGATTTGGACACAGTGCTGTTATAAAATATAATATGCATTGATCACATCAACAAGAGGTTCCTGTCTGTAATTCATAGAATCCTAGAATTGTTTTGGCTGGAAAAGACCTTCAAGATCATCGAGTTCAACCATTAACCCAGCACTACCAGGGCAGCATTATCCCATGCCCCTCAGTACCACATCTCAACGGCTCGGAAACCCCTCCAGGGATCATGGGGACTCCACCTCTGTCCTGGACAGCCTGGACCAGGCCTGGGGAACCCTTGTGGGGAAGAAATTATTCCTCGGGTCCGACTTAAACCTCCTCTGGTGTAACTTGAGGCTGTTTCCTCTTGTCCATCACTTGCTCCTTGGGAGCAGAGACAGACCCCACCTGGCTCCAACTCCACTCAGGGCGTTGTGGAGAGTGAGAAGGTCTCCCTGGTGCTTCCTTAGCTCTAAACTGGGCAACCCTGGCTCCCTCAGCTGCTCCTTGTAAGGCTTGTTTTCTAGATGCTAGTTCCCAGCTGCTTGCAGGGAGTTTTTGGTCTAATTGTTTGGGTTTCTTTTAGTTTTTATGTTTCCTGGAGAAGGGGATTTGGAAACAACAGAGTTGTTGAATTGCTCCTCAGACACTTAGCCATAGAACCACCCCCTTGCTGTCCTAAGTGTCACTCCCTTTCCTTCAGTGCAATCTGTGGGTTGTACGGGACACAATTTTGGAGCATCATTTGGTCCTTACAGCAGAAGCCCTAATGGAAAAAGCTGAAGCTGGAAATTATATGTTTTAGTAAATGAAGTGCCATTTTATGAATTGAATGGTTGATCCCCCAGCAGGCAACAACTGAAAACTCTGCTCCAGATGGAGAATGTCAAGCTCCTCATATCATAATTAATCCAAACTAAACTTCTAGCTAATTTAATGAGTCGTAGTTCACAGAACAATGTCAGTAAGGACCAAAACATTGGCTAAGATCTGTGGGGAACCTTAAATCAGAGGAAACTAATACAATTAGAACATCAGTAGCACTTCTACAGAGAAGAGCAGCGCTAACAAGTCCGGGAAGTCAATCCAAAGCAATTATTAGCTTCTCTGGTCATGTGATGAATACACCGGTACATAGGACTTGTTGTGGGTAACACCATGTTTGCATTTCCACATGACTTGGTGATGTGTTTGAGTGTCGTGCTCTGAAAAAGGGGAAGATCATGAAATATTTACAAATGTTGGAACCAATAGGAAATCTATTTTAGAACCAGTCAGTCAAAAATCTTGAAGTTAAAGATTGATATGAGTACTAAAAGGAGCAACCTAAATACTTACAAAAACAACTGCTGCCTAATGAAGATACTGTCCAGCTTCTGGATATAAATTTATTTCTTTTTGCTTCTACATTTCAGGTGTTGTAGTCAGGTAGTACACAGAATAAACTTTAAAGAAGAAGGAGGTTCAAAGCAGCTCTCCATAATGGAAACAACTGTCTCAGTGCTGTTTAAAGCTGTGGCACAGAAAAGTCATGCACACAGAAATGATTGGCATGGACAATAGCTGCCTCCTCAACAACTACCCCTTCAATTTGTTGGTAGCAATTCATGTTGATTTGGTGACAGTGATTTACAATAATGTCCCCCTTCTTCACACTGGAGTACATCCCTAAGATGATTTCATGACAAAGTGTAATGCTTTTTTTTATTCTTTTTTTTTTTNAGCTGATCTCGCTGTGCAGGGGACCTAGGTAAGATGTTTGGTATCCACAGCGCCATTCGGTATTCACAGAGCTACATTCCCCAGCCTCTGCCCTCATTAAAGTTTGAAAGTACACCTGGTTTATGAGTCTCCCAATGCCTGTGCTCCCATAAATCTTTTTTTTTGTTTGTTTCGTTAATGTTTTAGCCTAGCCCATAGGATAGTACTGGCTTTGTGGCTTGGTTTATTGGGTTTGGTTCTTTTCAAGATTATACACAAAAGGATTCTGATGTATTTTTATATTTTCTGATTTGGACACAGTGCTGTTATAAAATATAATATGCATTGATCACATCAACAAGAGGTTCCTGTCTGTAATTCATAGAATCCTAGAATTGTTTTGGCTGGAAAAGACCTTCAAGATCATCGAGTTCAACCATTAACCCAGCACTACCAGGGCAGCATTATCCCATGTCCCTCAGCACCACATCTCAACGGCTCGGAAACCCCTCCAGGGATCATGGGGACTCCACCTCTGTCCTGGACAGCCTGGACCAGGCCTGGGGAACCCTTGTGGGGAAGAAATTATTCCTCGGGTCCGACTTAAACCTCCTCTGGTGTAACTTGAGGCTGTTTCCTCTTGTCCATCACTTGCTCCTTGGGAGCAGAGACAGACCCCACCTGGCTCCAACTCCACTCAGGGCGTTGTGGAGAGTGAGAAGGTCTCCCTGGTGCTTCCTTAGCTCTAAACTGGGCAACCCTGGCTCCCTCAGCTGCTCCTTGTAAGGCTTGTTTTCTAGATGCTAGTTCCCAGCTGCTTGCAGGGAGTTTTTGGTCTAATTGTTTGGGTTTCTTTTAGTTTTTATGTTTCCTGGAGAAGGGGATTTGGAAACAACAGAGTTGTTGAATTGCTCCTCAGACACTTAGCCATAGAACCACCCCCTTGCTGTCCTAAGTGTCACTCCCTTTCCTTCAGTGCAATCTGTGGGTTGTACGGGACGCAATTTTGGAGCATCATTTGGTCCTTACAGCAGAAGCCCTAATGGAAAAAGCTGAAGCTGGAAATTATATGTTTTAGTAAATGAAGTGCCATTTTATGAATTGAATGGTTGATCCCCCAGCAGGCAACAACTGAAAACTCTGCTCCAGATGGAGAATGTCAAGCTCCTCATATCATAATTAATCCAAACTAAACTTCTAGCTAATTTAATGAGTCGTAGTTCACAGAACAATGTCAGTAAGGACCAAAACATTGGCTAAGATCTGTGGGGAACCTTAAATCAGAGGAAACTAATACAATTAGAACATCAGTAGCACTTCTACAGAGAAGAGCAGCGCTAACAAGTCCGGGAAGTCAATCCAAAGCAATTATTAGCTTCTCTGGTCATGTGATGAATACACCAGTACATAGGACTTGTTGTGGGTAACACCATGTTTGCATTTCCACATGACTTGGTGATGTGTTTGAGTGTCGTGCTCTGAAAAAGGGGAAGATCATGAAATATTTACAAATGTTGGAACCAATAGGAAATCTATTTTAGAACCAGTCAGTCAAAAATCTTGAAGTTAAAGATTGATATGAGTACTAAAAGGAGCAACCTAAATACTTACAAAACCAACTGCTGCCTAATGAAGATACTGTCCAGCTTCTGGATATAAATTTATTTCTTTTTGCTTCTACATTTCAGGTGTTGTAGTCAGGTAGTACACAGAATAAACTTTAAAGAAGAAGGAGGTTCAAAGCAGCTCTCCATAATGGAAACAACTGTCTCAGTGCTGTTTAAAGCTGTGGCACAGAAAAGTCATGCACACAGAAATGATTGGCATGGACAATAGCTGCCTCCTCAGCAACTACCCCTTCAATTTGTTGGTAGCAATTCATGTTGATTTGGTGACAGTGATTTACAATAATGTCCCCCTTCTTCACACTGGAGGACATCCCTAAGATGATTTCATGACAAAGTGTAATGCTTTTTTTTATTCTTTTTTTTTTTTTCCTTTTTCCAGTAGAATGTTGAATCATCCTGCCATCAAAACAGTATCCAAAGTATAGAGCACCTTCAAACCGCACATTAGAGGAAAAGCACAAAAGATGTAACAGAACTGTCTAAAAGAGTGCTAGATGCTGGGGACTGCAAAATGACAGAGATGAAGGTAAAAGAATATTATTTTTTTATGAGGTGTTTTATCTATATTTTTTCTTTGTGTAATGTTGACATTTGATTTTTAAATTATTTTTCGTGCACTTAGTTATTTTTTGGAAGGACAAAATCCCAATGCCCCACCCAGTGCAGGGCTAACTCCAGAATTAGACCACATTGCTCATCACCGTACTGAAGGAAGGGATGAAGGCCACAAGAGTGAAGTTTTTGTGTCTTTTCAATCCCCGAGTCTACATGGTGTCTCCTGACTCCATGTGGAGGGGAATAACGCCCCCTATGGAGCCGCTGCTTGTGTGTTGGCTAATCCGTGTTGAGCACGACTAAATGCTCGAGAACCTGGGAATGGGTCTGTGCAAAGACACAAGGGACAGAAGGAATCATAGAATCATGATTTGGTTACAACGGACCTTTCAAGGTCATCTAGTCCAACCCCCTGAAGTGCACAGGGACATCTGCAACAAGAGCAGGTTGCTCAGAGCCTTGGCCAACCTGACCAGGATGCCTGTTGAGGGACCTTCCTGCCAGTGCACATTTCTGCTTTCCAGCAAACAGAAATGTGGGAGTTTCATTCTCCTTTCCAGGAAATTGCAGTTTCTCTTCTCTGTTTCAGAGCTCACTAAGTTTGTTTCTGTTATTTCAGGAAGCTATAGTTTTTGAAATCTTGTTGTTCTGACACTATATAGCCCATAATTGCACTTCAACCTAAATGTTCACCATCCCTAGCTCCATGTCAACAGCCAGTTATTTCCTACTCAAGAGCATGAGGGTCTCAGTGCAACAACAGGAGCATGTTTCAAAATAATGTAACTTCTGTATGAATGAGACTTTAATTTTTAATTTGGCTTTCTTATAACCAGGGGGACAAAAATATTTGTTGCTTTTAACTTATGTCAGAACCCTCAGTAAATACTACTTATTCACAAGGAGGCTACACTTATTTAAATCAATATCTAATTAAGTTCCTTAATGTATTACCTTTCGCTTCAGAAATTTAAGAAATCTAAGCAATTAAGTTTGTGCACCAATATCCTACTGCTCTCTTTTTCTTCTTTGTTTTTGCTTGACTAACTTTTGCATGTAATTGATCGTTTCTACACCCCAGCATCACATTGATTTCTTTAACTGATTGCTCTACTTGTGTATTTTTAAGGAATGAAGCAATTATATCTTTGAGGTGGAAGAATATTTCATGTTAACTTTAGTTTTTCTGGAAAGTGGAATATAAAATTAAAGGGTATGAAGCATGGTAGTATTAAGCAGCAAGGCAATGCAAAGGTAGGTTTTCCTCTTGTATCTTGAAATTGGTTTGATTAAAAGAATAAAAACTGCTTCCATGAAAAATGAGTATTTGTAAAGTACAGAAATCCCTATTCTCAGACAAAAAGGAACATTTTAGGAACTTTCTACTGCTGTGGGGCCACGTAAACCAACTATACGTTGTTTCATGTAGTAAAATATTTGATACAAAATACTTCATGCAACCTCTCTTTTTAATTTTAAAATCATTTGATAAGTTAAAGTCTTCTATCCTTCTTTATAAGAACATGGATAGTAAATATGAGAAAAATTAATGCACTCTCAGCCCAGTATCAGATAAATTAATTGATAAGTAGTACACAGCAACAACATCCTCCTTTCCAATGTAATTACAATTGAGGAAAATATTCAATATTTAATTATATGAAAAATCATAGCTAGGACAGTACAGGCCACATTTCTTCTGTGTTCCTTTGTAAAACACCTGAAATGCTTCGCAATCATAGAAGTATCCTCACATACCCATAAGAAGAGATGATTCTCTGTGTGTGTTGTGTGAAGTGTGCGGGTAAATTTAGTAATAGACAAATCCCCTTGCTTTCTAGCCAGTCCTCAGAGGTTACAGGGACTAGGAGCAGCTGGACTTATCTCTTTAAAGGTATACCAATTAAGAAGTGTTGCTATAGGTCCAAGACCAGATTCACAAACAGGCCGTACTCTGCAGGCCTGGTTCCCTCCTTAGAGAGCAGTTGGATGCGCAAATAGCACATTTTNGTGCTTCCCACAGTATGGTAATACGTATGAATTGCAACTCTTCTAGGAAAACATGGAAGTGTTGGTTTTTTAAAATGCATGAAAAAAAGAGCAAGCATTTTGGGAGGAGCAGAGCAGTTGATACATGACTACTAGCCTCTTTTCTTTGTAGAAGTGATTTACTTATTTATGTGTATGAATGTAAATTCTTGACACTGAAAACACCCTGTAATCAATGTAGTTTCCAGTAAATAAAAGAAGCCCTGTAGCTAGCAAAGAAACTTAACATGTAGAAACAGATATTGCCATTGCATGAGACTCGTGGTTTAGAGTTTGGGGATTAAAAGTTTTGGGATTTTGACATTAAAAACTGAATAAATGAACACTAATGTTATTAGACTTACTGAACAAGTAGATTTACCAAAATATCCCGAAACCTTTTGCCATAAAACTAACCATAATAGTAGCAAACAAATTTCGTCTCTCCATATTGCTATTAGCAAACTTTCAGGAATTTGAGGGTCAAGGGGAGTAAATTGTTAATAGCTATTCTAATCCTACTAAAACAACCCAGAGAACCAAAATATTTAGCAGAAATAGCTTCAAGATCACTCAGTGAGTGAAATGAAGCCTTGGGTTGAGCTGCTGCGAGTCTAATGCTATCTCATCTAATTTACACACGTAGGCATGTTAAGTAGAGCACAGATCTCGTGCTGGATCCTTCTATTAGCCTAAGTCTTTGCTAACCAGGAGTACAAGGTATTTAGGCATGAGCTTGAGAAAATATTCAGGCATGGACATAACTCCTGAAAATGTCAAAGTTAAAGTAGATTCATGCTAAAATATAATAATTTTAACCCTTGACAGGAAAAGTCTGTGGCATTAAAGGACAGTCTGCTTTAGAGTAAACAACCTAGAAAGTATTTCTAGTTATTCCAGTGCTGTCATCCTGAAATTGTACTTTCTAGTGCCTGGAAATCCCACTCAAACAGAGAGATATCAGTTGTAACAAATAGTGTGGTAACTTGTCTTACTCATATTCACCTTATTTAGAGACAGTATAAAAAAACCTCAAACCACGAAAAAACCTAGCAAACACTTGCTGAATGTTTCTGGATACATATTAGTCATTTATGTCAGTATAAAAATTGATGCATTTTTTCTAGGTTTTGTCTTGGGAACAGCTTTCTGTGCTGTCTAAAAAAGAAGTTGCATCAGAGATGGCATTTCAAAGATACTACCCAATAAGTAAGGTTATTGTGCCTGTTTCCCTGTATTTCAAAGTGGACTAAGCTTATTCTTAGAAACAGCAGCCCAATAATTGTGGCTGCTTCTGGCATTAATTAAGCCACACTATATGAAGATTTGATTTTGTAATCTTTTCTGCATATGAATAGTCCGAAGTTCAATGTACTCTAATGATTAGGACCCACTTGAAGCATTTGATTCTGCAAAGTGTTGGTTTGTGCTGCAGCTTTCAGCTCCCTTTGACTTACAAGTGGCTGGAACGTTGCGAATGGCAAGTATGAGTGCAGCTAAAAAAGGAAGGAGAAGTAAATAGATAAAACATAAAGGAGTGCTTGGACTCACTCCGGCTATTGCAACTTGGAGCACACAATAGCAACACTTGAAGAACTGGAGGGAAAAATGTTGGGGTTTCCAATGAGCTAGTGCTTTTTTAAACATTGCACATTTGTACGGTACAAACACAGACTTGCCAGATGGTGGTGCCTTAATTTTTACATGCTTCATGCTCAGGTCTTGTGTATTTTGTCCGGAGTTACGACCCTGGCACCTGCACCCATAGTTGCACCTTCTGCTTATGCCCTTAATTTTGTAGTTCGCTCAAGTCCAGTGAGGTTCAGCTATGCAAGACAAAGAGAGGTGGAATGACCTTGAAGATCTGAGGCAGTACATGCAGATACTTGCTTGGTGCTGGTAGGAAAAAAGAGGAAAATCTGCTCCTGATCAATTCAACACATCTCAATTTCATTTTTTCCCTCTCTTTTGTCTAGACAAGAAAGTTTGGAAATGTAGTTTAACAGAAGCCTGCCACATAAGTTTATTTGATGAAAGTATTTTTAGCAAGGACATGCTACAATAAGCCAAATCAAATGTAAGAAACTTATCCTTAGTGTAATCTGTCTCGAAAGAAATGGCAGATTCATCTTCAGCTCTAATGAATTAATCCATTGCAGGATTGTGTTTTCTAACGTCCTACTATAGGACAAAGACACTGTATATCCTATACACAAATATTTGGGAGTTAGACTCAATGATCCTTATGGGTTCCTGACAAGTTGAGCTATTCTGTGATTCTATGAAATGAAGGCTACAGGTAAATACTGAATTTAAAAAAAATAAAAAATTACTGCCACTACATACATAGGTCTTTTAAGAAACACTGTGTGTATTTTTCGTCTTGTACAGGTCTAGAAGAATGAGATTGATTGTATTGGATTCATAGTATAGCAGCTCCTGGTGGCTTTTACCACACACACCTTCCATACAATACTGAGAAAAGGGTTTGATAAAGGAAAAAGTAGAGGGAGTTAAAGTGACACTAATTATCAGTGACCTGATGAAACCAGGCTCCAAGACAGGTCAATCAGTTCCTAGGCATGGTTAAAGAAATTTATAGGAATAGGAGCACAAATATCTCCTGGTGATGGGGCTTCTGGAAATTACTGGGACAGGAACAAAGCTTTTCTCTGGGCTGCAGGGACACTAGAAGCCTCAGGTGATCTGAATGGTCTCAGTTCTGAGCTTGAGTTTTGCTGTTCTTCAATAAGGAAAATGTTTAAACATCCGATTTTGATTGAGGGGGAAAAAAAAAAG
>WEIS01041565.1:0-22666 GCA_013389965.1 Todus mexicanus
TCTCTTCTATGCCACCTTAATTCAGTTTATAGACCTTAACTGTTTAAAACAGAAGAGAACAAGGAACCCAGGCCATTCCTTTATGTTATCAGTGAGAAAGGACATGCATGAGATTGCAGCTAGGATTTCTTCCAGTGATGACCAACCTGCCCTAAATGGAAAAGGAACATGATATGCCAGACACATTGATGTCTAATAGTTCCAGATGTGCTCCCAGTGAACTTGGCAGTAAAAATCTGGTAAAAATTTGTCAATGCTGTAATCTAGCTAGGGGATTTGTCATAATGAGGAATAACTTTTACAGAATGTTCTTGGTTCAACCTGACACGTTGATAAGCGTGGGGTACAGCAAGAATGCTTGTCCCGCGTGTTTCAGGTTTGGCTGCACACAATGAGGACCCACTTCAGCTTGGAAAATCATTTAAAGGACTCAAATTTTTGCTTCATATACTTAGAGAATAGGGTAGGAGGTATGATCATGTAAGGTGGTTCTGGAATGGAAGAAAAAAAAAAAAAGCTTAAGAAATTAGACCGAGAGTCAGGAAACCATTTCTAAACTGGGCTTTTGCAACCATTGTATTTGCTATCCTGAGGTGTCATAGCCTCTGTCTTTTCATCCACAAGTATATATCATGGAGAAGAAAGCACCAATTCATACAGAATTTTGAGATGCAAGGTTGAAAAGTAAAGTCAAAGTCCTGAATCTAGAAATCATAAATGTATTTATCCAGATTATCTGAACAGGGCCAGCATCCTAAATTAAGACATGAAGGAAAGCATGAGACCTTCCTCTCCACAGTGGTATTATGCAAAGAGCTAGCATGGCAGAAAAGAATCTGATGAGGCTTCCTCACATCTTCAAGGAAGACTTGTTGGTACAAAATTGTGGCAGATCACCGTAAGACTCCAAAGAATTACTTCACAGTTTTTGGCATATAGAAAGTGGTGACAGAAGATGAAGCTGATACAGAAATGCTGAACAACTTCATGCCTTTTTTAGCACCTTCTGGGTGCAGCATTAAATCAGGTATGCTCAAGATGGTTTCTCTAATGCCAGAAGACTCTCCCATCTGCAGAGCAGTCCACCAATTAGGAAGGTGAATAATGATGCAAAGGTCACTTAAATTCAGCTGAGTCATTCCGCATCATGCTTTGCCTCTGTCTCTGCTTCTTAAGAGCTACAGCCCCAAATTGCATGTATTTCCATTCTCCATTTAGGGAATTTTATGTTAAAGATAGACTTTTCTTTTTGGGGAAAGAAAAAAACAGACAGGCACTGATTTTCACACATACATATGTATGTAAGGTAGAAGTGCAAAAAATATGGACATGAAGGATAGATAATTCCTAGAAAGTAGCTAGTCCTTACTTTTTACCAATAAATACAATTACAGGGAAGAGGATGAACAAAAGGATGCGTGTTTGACACAGGTAGAATATCTGAAACCCTTCATTTCAAGTCCTGCTACAGAAACTCTTATGGTAGTGGGGAAAGAGTTTTGGTTTTCTCATTAGGAGGGGGAGATGATTCTCAGGAGATTTCCCTATCTCACTAATTCTTAAAAAAACAAACAAACCAGACCAAAAATGGAGTCCTTAAACTGAGACAAGAAGGAGCTGAATGTGGTTTTTAGCTCATGGTAGATGGTAGCATTCTCTAAGGATGGTGATCATACACAGATCCACAGAGGTAAGCAAAATTCTGGGACAAATTCTTAACTGAATTAAACCAACACAGATGCTTGAAAGTTACATGGAGCTACACCAGTTTATTCCCATTAAGAAATTGTCAATTGCTCCAGATTGACATATCCGTCCACCTGAGAGGTTAACAGTGTCAAGACATTCAGATATCGTGATGACAGCTCTAAAGACAAATGGAAATTGTGCTCTTTACTTGAAAGCTCATCATCATTACTTACTACTTACACAGCATCAATAATGTGTACTTTGGGACTTAACAAAAACTGTCTAGAAGTCAAACCTCAAGATCAGAAACTACCTACGGCTGTTGTCATTCTAGTAGGTGAGCAAAGCTGTAGCCTCTCTCTTTTCAGTTTAATTACACCTGTAAATAGAGAGTAGAATTAGATCATTTCTAATAGTAGGCTTTGTGGCCCATCTTTCTACATAATGAAGCGAAAACAGTTCCCACCTTTACCAATTTACAGGTGAGGAAGCTGAGTGGGAGTAAAGGTCTTTAAGACTGCCAAAATACATAACAGGTACTGAATTAATGAATATTTGTCATAGTTCTCAGCAAGGGGAGATACAAATGTGGGAATATCAGGTGATTTAAGTAATGACATTCAGCTCTGGTAACGTGATGATACCTACACATCTCAAATACCAGACTTGTACAGAACAAAGTCTTGCAGGGGCTCTGGATGCAGAGAAAGAGAAAGCTGTACGAACAAAGGAGATGAGCTCATGGTCTGAGGGAGTGAGAGACAGCAAGAGAACTTCCACAACAACATCACTGATATAAAAAATAGGCCATACTAGCGTAAGAAGCCATTTTCAACTTCATGAAAAATGGGGAAAAGGCATTATTAATATTTTAGGTAAAATCATTTCTCTTCATTATCAGAACATCACAGTTTGATAAGTTGCTACTTTATAGTGATTTTCTCTTTAAGACACAGTAGTTACCCATTTCCTGTCAAAAAATCTATGCTCTCATCTATTTCAAATATCCTTTAGCCTCACCAGTTATAAATGACAGAATATCCATCTCCATTACACTGCTATTGTAAGTACAAGATCCACAACTAGCTCAGTAAATCTCCTACAGCTCTGATTGCTGGAGAACAGGATGGTCTATCAGGGAAGGATCACTCTGAAAAGAGCAGATCTTTCATTTTCTTGTACTGGTCACTACCAAACACAGGCACCAGGCTAAGCCATGCTTCAGGCCAGTATGCTCTTCTTATTTCCTTGGGGTTCTTAATTGTTTCCATTAAAAAGAAGACAAAATAAAATCAAAAAACCACCTTCCTTTCATTCCTGTTGAGCACTCTCAACCCTTCTTACGGTATTAAGTATGTATTTTACAATAATAATTTTAAACTACAGAAAATTCTACAAATAGGTAAAAGTGCTGAGTTCAGATGTTCATAAAACCTGACTCACAAAATTCCTGAAAAAGAAAAACAGATGTTTCCCATTTGCTTCTGTGCTACTGTATTTATTTAGCTACCCTTCCTTCTAAGAGCAAAATTCAAAAGAGGGAATACACAGTAAAAACAGGCAGCAAATCATGAGAACTGGATTTTTATCACGAAACATCTCCTTTACTTGAGTAGCTTTAATACCATCATTTCTTTATGAAAGAGAACCCCAAGCACATCAAAGTACTGAAAGTAATAGACCTTTTTGAAGTTCTTTAAGTACAAACATTAACATAATGGAGTAAACCCAACTCTTTTCTTTCATAAAGCAAGAATAAGACTATGAGTTGGGTTTGACACATTAGCTATGTGTTCTTAGCTTATAGTAAGGTCAACATCAAGTCAAATGAAATGATGAATCCTGGGTGGGGGGTGGGAATCATGTAAAGGAATCCGGCCTAGCTATCAGCGGTTAAAGCAATTTAATTACTTAAGGGTGTTGTGTAGTCACTCAGTCTCTAAAGCACGGACTAGCAATCAATTATTTCCCTCTGTGGTATTTTTACCATGTGTTTTTGTATGTTGGTATAAAAAGAAAACAGTTATTGCATCAACATTTTTCAAGTGACATATTAAGCATTTTCAACATGCCCAGAAAGGAATGAATGTAAATAACTTTGCTGCTGCTATAAATTTAAAGATAAAAAAAGTGAATTTTGACTGCATGATGGAATTTCAGTTATACAGATAAGTTTGTTTCAATGAAACATTTTGATTAATTTACAGTCTGTCCCGCTTAAAGCTCTGGGCTTATATGCAAAATATTCATAAAAGCTTCTTACATACACACTCTTCACAGGGTCTAGAAATAAAGCCTTCCTTGCCTCTCTTCATCCCCAGTTCAGCCTCTCCCAGCACACCCTCTCATCCATTCAGCTCTCTGCCACTGCCAAGGTCTGGAGAAAGCATGGGAAAGGGGATGCTTTGTGTGGAGTGGCTGGGAGGTCACCCAGCACCTAATTGCTCCCAAGCAGCACGCTCTGCTCTCAGGCTCCTTGTCTTCAGCCAGCGGGGTGGTCGACGTGAGCACCCTGTCCCTCTTGAGCTGATGAGACAGGCAGCCAATATTCCTAACAGCATGAGCCAATGGCTCAAAACTAACAGCTTAAACTTTAGCAAACTGCAGTAAGTAGAAAAGGAAGCTGTAAAGCAATGATATAATCACTGGGAATATCTCTTAGCAAAGACAACATTTTGCAATGACTACAGTCAGTAAATTATTTGAAGGAGTATAGGAGCAAGGTGTGTCAGCCACCTGCTATCACAGCAACCACATCTCAAGCACCATCTTTCTACCAGTAAAGTCTACTGTTTCTTTGATTCATTTTTTTGCCAGGTGAAGAAACACCCGGCACAACAATTAACATCGAAAGACACCCAGCATTGATAATGAAGATGCACAGCTGCTCTAGATGTGCTAGAATGAGAAGCACTGGATTGCCAAGTGTGCAAAGAGTTTTTTGATGGTGCTTCCTTCTTACAATACAGTTACCTTATGTATCATGGGATTCATGGTACTTGACACCGAGTAAGAGAGCAACATCACAAAAAGTTAAACTCTCATTCTATTGTAGGAAACATTTAAAATTAATGTCACATGGATTTATGGGTTTATAAAGAGTTGAACTGCACGGAATTACCCAAAGCTTTGCTTAGAATATCATGCACATTTTACTTCTAGTTTAGAATATCTACTATCTCTAAAAGGTTGTATGGTGAAAAGACAAGTCACTTTTTTATCCATAACAGCAACATCAAATCGAATCAAAGGACAGGATATGTTAATATTTTTAAAATTCCTAAAATATCCAAAGAGAATTAAAATTCGAGCTGAAATCTGACCTCGTATTTTAGTATATAAAGCATCATCCTGATATATGGCATCAGAAATAGGTATTGATCATATGGAAGTTAATGGCAGATTAACATTACAGCACTAGCTCTCAGATACTGAAGCTGTTTGAGTCGATTTTTTATCACTTCCATCTTCTTTTCATGGCATGGGAACATCTAAGGGCTAAACACTGAACTTCTATGTTCATCTTAATGTAAGATTACTATCGCTGGCAAAGCCAGAGCAAGAAGAAAACTCCTCTTATAACCTCAATTTAACTTCAGACGGATGTGCGTGGTACAAAGCCAGTGAAGTGATAAATAGTTTCTGGCAGCTCACCCTTCCTACCTTGAGTAGTGTTACAGTTTATCATTGGGGCTGGCCATTCAGCACAGGAAACAGGGGAAGCAGTGTCATGTTGTCTCAGGCTATATTCACAGATACTTCATAGAAATCCTTGGCAAATAGTCAGCAAGTTCTAAAAAGCATAAAAAGTGGCTTTATTTTGCGAACAGATATATCTCAAAAGGATCCGCTAGGAAGCCCAGGAGAGGGGAAGCCTAGGCTGGGGTTAAAATAGCTGGTTTATTCACTTCTTCACAGAGCACAATAGTTGCACTGATTCACCCCACAAGTCATTTGCTAATTTTGCACCTTGGAAATGAGTATGGACACACATACAAATCAACATTTGCAGCAAAGGCATGTGAAATGGCTATTCCTCAAAGCAAATCCCAATGAAAACATTTTAATGATCTTATTACTATTTGCAACAGCTTCTTTGACAATATTGTCACTTAAGAGCCCAATTCTGCCAATAACGTGCAGCAGCAAGCTACTTCAGTTGACAATTTGCAAGAATATGAGTGAACTCTAGTTGCAGAAGAGGATCTTCAGTAATCTGCAAAGTCGTCATTCTCTCAAAAACAAAAAAGGGAGATTCATAAAAATTACGCTTTCTTCTTTCTAATGCCAGCCCTTACCAAAATAACAACATTCAGAAAGTCGCCGAGCACATTACTTGCCACGTATTACTTGCCAATGCTTTTCCTACATCTCAGAGTATTTCTCTTTTACCATAGATTTTTAGAGGGCAACACTAGTTAGAGAAGTTAATTTAAAAAATAATTTGAAATTAATGTCATAAGCTAAATGACCCCTGCTGTAATGCTACTCAAACCAGTTAAATTGCTGCAGGAATTAATTGGTGTCCATGTGTTTAACATTTGTTATTTGAACAAAGAATAAAAAAGGTGCCAAATTTCTTGACACTTTACTTCTAATTAAACCAACCATAGTGTAAGCCTTTACATCTGCAGGATTCCTCATGGAAAGAACGGATCATTAACAACATCATGAGTATCAAATGCAGAAAAACTGCACAATAACCTTTGTAGTGCAGAACTTAGGAACTGGCTGCTCATTTGCAACATATCTGGCCCTTCTCCCCTTCCCAAACCAAGACTTGTCTTCTGCATGGAAAACTACAATTAAGTAAAGGAATAGTAAATAAATTTACTGACGAAATAAATTCCTTTTGTTACCATCAAAAATAAATTCCTAATGGAGACGGAAAAACACAGCTCAATTTCACAACCACAAGCACTGTTCAATAAAGTGTGGTACAACATGGAGTAAAGCCATTTCTGAATCATTCTGCTCTTTGCAGAGAGGTCACCTTGAGATTCGACCTAACACTCAAAGGCCCCCAAGGGGCTGTTTTTGAGCAGCCAGTAAGGAACACTGTGACAGGAAAAGTGCAGGGAAGGCATGATCCAGCTTGGATCTGTGCTTGTATCTTGACTTCATGGTCCATTCTGCACTCTGTCCTAGAAGGCTCCCTCTATGCCGCCTTCTGACAAAGAGACTTGCTTCACAGAATCATAGAACGGTTTTGGTTCGAAGGGATCTTCAAAGATCACTCGGTCCACCACACCCTGCCATGAGCAGGGACTTCTTGAACTAGACCAGGTTGCTCAAAGTCCTGTCCAACCTGACCTTGAACACTTGCAATGATGAAGCATCCACAGCTTCATCAGTAGTTCTAGATTGAACCTTACTCATTTTAGACCTCACCGAGAGCACTTTTTGAAGGAAGTTCTTTGATGGGATGGAAAGAAAAATTTTGTAGCAGGGTGGTTTTTTCCCTTTCTATGCAGGGAAACTGCAAAATTGCCTGGGGACAGTAATGTTAGATATTCTTGGAAAACAGATGAATGGCCAGCATGCAGGTGAGACTGTCACAGGCGTGTGATAAATGACTGTCATATGACTATAACTCATCATGAGACTCTCAGCTCTCTAGAATATCCAATATGCAGGTAACAGATACATTATTTTACACAGAAACACAGAAATATGTAACCTGCCCTTACACTAGATAGAATGTAATAAATCAAGTACAAGAACATTGTACTCCCTATTTTCATTCAATAAAAGACTAAATGCACAGAATTAGTTAACCGCTCTAATACTTCTCTTGCCATCATCATAGAGATTATTTTTAAAGTTGAAGGGGTAGACTACAATGAAATTCCATGCCTGATAAATAAAGGATTTTGTACACAGTCTATTTCTTTTGAGACTGGAAATGTCATTATCAGCACGATCCAAAGTATGCGTGTCTCTGTGTGTACAGATGCACACATATGGACACATTTTAATGCACAGACTAACGTAACTGATCGCTTTCCAGACAGGAACATGTGGCTCCCTTTCTTGCTGTGTGTCACGCAGTCAAGCAATGAATTTAGACAGGCTTCCTACAAGGAGGTTTGCATTCATTATTTTTTTAGAAGTGCCTATGTTTAGAGAATATTTTTGCAATAGAAAAGTGCCTGTAACTGACTGGAGAATCATGACATGTTTTGAAGACAACATCAGATTACACCTTGCTATTGAAGTCAGGTAGTGGAGCAACTGAGCAGGATGGCACTTGAATTTCTATTTGTTGACTGTAGGTGGTATGTATATTATACACTTATGTAAAGAAGTCTTGCTTCTGGTAACCTTCTAATATGCTATAATTCACGTATTTGAGAATGATGACAATATTTGGGATGCTCTCAAACAACAGATAAAAAAATGCTCCCAATCTGACTCAGCTATGAGATTATCTATACTTATTTCAGCTGATTTTTTTCTAAATTCTTGCTTTCAAAAGAGGTCAGCATAAAAGCAGCACAGCATCATCCCTATCATTTTTTGCTAGTCTAAAAGATACCATTTTCCTGGCTGATGCACATTTTTGAAGAGAACAGGGAATGTTTACAACGGCCTGAGAACTGGAACTTTTAATGAATAGGAAGATGTGGAAACCATTTCACAAACACATGAACCATCCTGGTTCTCGTAGGATGAAGTGAATGAATGGAGAAGAAGACTGAAACACTGCACACAGCAGGTGAAACCCTAGCTCCGTATCAACCCATGAGAGTTCTGTCACTGGCTTCAGGGCTGGGACACTACACTGCTTCCTCACTTTTCCTTTGAAAATAAGGTGTTCTGATGCTCTCCAGTCTGTATTTGTAAAATTAGTAACTGGAGTCTTTCGCTGTTTGATCTACATTCCTCTTTTCTCCTAATATTTTAGCAATTTGTTTCAGCAACATCTCTGTATCTGACATTTATTAGAGCACAAATCTATGTTAGATACTTCCTAGCTCATCAGGTCCAGCAGCAGACTACTTCAGTCAGCTTGACAAATGGCCAGAGTTCAGAGTCCTTCCATAAATAATGACTTTGTCTTGTCAGTTGTTTTGGCCTCCACTGTACAGCAGTGCATTTCCAGAGCAGATGGAGCCGCTCTCGGTTGCCATGCCCTGTCTTCTGAACTTCCTGTTTTGTGCATGGTTCTCATCAGGTCCTGTTCTGTGGAGAACACCTACTTCATAAAGCTGAGCATGTCTTTTTTTAAAGCCGCAAGAAAATGGATGAATATTTTCTGTTGTTACAGAATTATCAAAAAATGAAATACTTGCATTTGAATGAAAGTTTTAACCACACTGAAAGCTACACATTGTTTCAGTTCAAAACCACTCCTAATCTGAGCTTCAAATGGTCTTAAATTCTACTACATATTATTTGAAGACTTTATCTTTCATGTAAAAATGCCTTTATGATCTTTAATTCTTGCTTACATAAATATTACTGCAGCCACTCTTACTATTAACTTCTACATTCATAAAAATATTTCTTAGCTTTTTCTGTCTAATAATTTTGAGGGTTGATTTGCACGGTGGTGTCTAAAGTGACCTTGAAAGTTAAAAAATGCATAAATTCTCTGCAAAATCACCTCCCCTGCTGTCACAATGCATTATGTGCATTGAGCAATTCCCATATACAGCTGCTCACAATTCTAACTGCTACATTTTAGATGCCGCTTTGCAATGCTTCTTTATTTCAGTGCCTTTAGAAGTTAAGTATGTGGAGAATGAATTTTAAAATCCTGTAGATTTGTGGAATTATCCATTAAATGGAAGTTTTAGGAACATTCATATTTATGAGAGCTATGCTTCCCTACAGAAGTTTAAAGACAGATGTGTAGCCAAGCCAAGCTATGACCCTAGACAAAATTAGTTTGGGGAAAAAACTGCTGAAGACTTATACTTCCTAAATCTTTCAGTCTTGGGGTTCCCAGCTCTCATTGCTTTCATGTGTGGAAGGGAGTCACTCCCTTTTCTTACTCCAACATGTAACAAACCCACTTTGTGTCACAGGATCGTCACACTGGATGGATGGTTCAAGTGGACCTGGCCAGATGATCTTGCGCAGTCACGGCACGTAACCCAGGCACGTGCACACATGGGTCCCATATTTCAGTAAAAGAAATCTCAGCTACACACCAGTCTGTACAGCAACATGTGCCGTGCAGCCCATCCATGGAGAAATCCCGTGTGTTGGGGATGTGCCAGGCCTGTTCTGCATGCACAACATCAATGCACTACATAGCTATCTTTGCACAGCTACTGTGTTAGTGGGAAACAGAAGAGGATGGCACCAGGGAGCGCTGGAACTCTTTCCCTTCCCAGCATATTCTCTTGGTCTACTCCACATTGCACTTGCTAAGTCTTCCATTTGTTAAGTCTTCAAGAACGGAGGTCCCAGCTAGGGTTGTTCAGTCTTGAGAAGAGAAGGCCCTAGGGACTATCTATAGCGGTACCTTAGGGGGGCCTGCAAGAAAGCTGGGGAGGGACTATCTACAAGGGCTTGTAGCAACAGGATGAGGGGCAATGGTTTTAAACTAGAGAAGGGTAGATTTAGATTGGACATTAAGAAGAAGTTCTTTACCATGAAGGTAGTGGAACACTGGAACAGGTTGCCCAGGGAGGTGGTGGAGGCCCCATCACTGGAGACATTCAAGGTCAGACTTGACAAGGCTCTGAGCAACCTGACCTACTTGAGGATGTCCCTGCTCACTGCAGGGGGGTTGGACTAGATGACCTTTAGAGGTCCCTTCCAACCCAAGGCAATGATTCTATGATTCCACAGACCATAGCAGGCAAGCAGACTCCCAGCATCCATTCTTACAGAGAGCCTGAGCCATGAAAATGGAAGTGGATAGAGCATGCCTAGCAGACTTTGCCACTCTGCAGACTAACTTGGTTCATCCCACTTTACAATATATTTTGGAGTGCATTATATTAAGGGCTCGCAGATATTGCTGAAGTATTATCAATCATTGTTGAATTTATATATTCCTGGCATGTAATGATGTTGTAAAGACTAAAAAGACTTAATTTGCCTTTTTGTTTGAAAGCAAGACATAAACAGGAGAATCTATATGCACTGGTAGGGAATGTGTCCATATTAAAGTGGATCCTGCTCTGACTACCTTAAAAATGTAAAGTTTTTTATTGCATTTGGAATGAAGATTTGAAAAATACTATAATTTTGTTAGCAATACAAAATAGAAGCTCCTTCTTATCTTTATTCAATGCGGTCTCTCAAATAGAATCTTTCACTGTAATTTTTGGCAGACATCAAGGAATAAAAGATTTGAGTTGTTCAAATGCATTACTTAAATAAAATTATAAATAGTTGAGGGGAGGAGAGTGGAGCAGAGTTTCATAAGGGAAATCCTCTCATCACATGAGTGTTTCAAATGAGCTAAACATAACTGCCTTTCTCCTGCAGGAAAGACAGGTAAGTGTTAAAAAAAGGTTGTAAGTGCTGTTACTCAGTTTAAACTAAAAGAGGGTAGATTTAGGTTGGATATAAAGATGTATTTCTTTATGATGAGAGTGGTGAGACACTGGAACAGGTAGCCCAGAGAAGCTGTGAAAGCCAGATCACTCAAAGTGTTCAAGGTCAGGTTGAATGGCTTTGAGCAACCTGATCTAGTGAAAGATGCCGAGATGAACTAGATGATCTTTGAAGGTCCCTTCCAGTCCAAACCATTCAGTGATTCTATGATTCTACTCAATTCTTCTCCTATGACAGCAATGTCACCCAAGCAACTTCACTAAGGCACTCTACCTGGACGGAAAGACAAACTGAGGAAAGTATACTCAGGTTTCCTGATTGAGCTCAAAAGGATAGGCTCTGTCTGAACAATTTGGAAAATGAAGTCATCCCCTGTAGTCACCCCTGCATTCAGCACACCTATTGTTTATCTAGTTAGGTTTTCAGGACAGTTGTGTTACCAACACTGTGCTGTTATTTTGTTGAGCAGAAACATTAAAACAGAGGATTTACCGAGCAGGATGAACTGAAGCACAAGCTTGTGTCATGCTGCGTTTCCCAGTGCCATGACTGATGCTGGCAGGGCTGGGAAGCAGGAATTCCTCAGATAGAATCTAAGCCCAGCAGTGATCATAGGACTCCAGAAGTCCTTCTTCTCTGTGCTCCTGCCAGAGGGCATGAGCTGTCTCCGAATTTCTAGTGAATAGGAAGGGGCTGTAGAAAGCTCTCCACTACCTGTTTGAAATTGGTTTAGACTCTACCAGGGAACACAACTGCTATTCAAACATTCAGCGTGTTTAATTGTAGGTACCTGGCAGCAATCTTTCACTGCTACCTAGGAAGGAGTTAGTTATGACTAAAATAAAATTCTGCAGAAATATCCATTTGTGTCCATCAATTTAAATGGAAAGCATTGATAAGCAAAAATGGGAGATAAGAGAATGATCTACTTTGATGGGGTAAAAAAAGAGTAAATCTACCTCTGTATCTGTATTTTAAGTAATACTTTAAACCACCTACCTAAAAGCTCAAAAAGGACAGAGTATCTGTATGCATTATAAAGGCATATCCAGACAAGAATAATCTACATTTAATTTTTTCTATCTTCTGACAAAGATACTTGCCGTCATCCAGAAATTTCCATGCTGCGTTCTTCCTTTTTTATTTTTCTGCCAGGCTGCTGGGAACATATATAGTCAAGTTCTATGTTTTCCATGGCATTATACTGAATCATTCGCCTTTTTTTAATCATATCATCCATATCATATTTTGGTCTTAACTTTCTCCAGCGCTCCTCTGTCCAATTAGAGGTTTTATTTCTGTGCAGTCCTGCCATTCTGCACGCATGGATCCATGGTGTGCAGCCACCAAACTGAGACCCCTCTCTCTTCTAGAGCTGCTCACTCTTTGAACCACATTTAAAACTGAGTTTGGTACTGCTAGGTTACATGACAAAATCCTATCTGCGCAACCACAAAGGAGTACAGAGGGATGATGGCAGGAAAAGAAGTCCAAATAATATCCTGCCCAGGTACTCCTAGGCTCATTATTGGAGCCACCAGCCCATCAAAGTCCACCTACACAATGGCACAGCAGCAGATGGGGAACCTAAACTGAGGACTTGGGGGAAGGGGTTTATGCATACGTATGCTGTGTGTACATGTAGCTGCTGAGAATACATCTTCAGCCTTGCTACTGGTTGGACCTGAAGACATGGAGCTGCAGCAGCCTCACCTCAGGCTGTCAGGTCCAACATAACTTATTTCCCCCTATCAGTATGGCAAAATATTTTCTATTTTCTACTAGTAAATGCAATTTAAGAACAGAAAACAAATAAGGAAGTACTTTAAAATGTTTGAAAGAGTTGGTAGGAGAGTTATTATACCTGCACTTCTAAACCCCTAGATACTTTGTGTTTAGCTTGCCGAAACCTATTAGCCATCTTCCAACTTAGGAACAAAAAGGACTGGAAAAGTCCTTCTTGACAATCATCAGTCCCTTGTTATTATTTTCATGGTTTTCTAGGCCACCATATTGTACAGTCCTAGTTATTTACAGAGGTCTGTTTGGAGAACAGGCTGTAAGAGGGGGATTTCTGCTTTCTCTGATCTTCATACAAATGTGTTACATCACAGTTAGAAACTTGTTCCTGGTTTCCTATATTATTAATGATCAGGTTTATGCTATTTATGTTTTTACACAAGTATTATCATCTGGTAGATGCACTACTGATTGCCTGGGTTTTGCCTCACAAGTGTATTTACAGAGAGCAACCACCTCTTTGCCTCTGTTTTGCTATGCTATGTAATTCAAACTAGCTAGTGCCTTCACATAACAGACTCCTGCTTTGCTCCCTATCCTTACTAAGCATTCTTCTCCATTTTGTAAAATGCATATAGCTCTCCAGCATCCAATGACTCCTTCCTTAGCATCCAACAAGTTCTAATCTTGCTTCAGCTACGGTCAACTCTCCATGCATGTGGGCAAACAGAACTGGAGGAACTGGCCCAATACGGCAGCATTAATTCCACATCTGCCCAGCTGTAATTTGCTGCCCTGACATGCACTAGCAACAGGCTGTGATCCCTCCATAACACACCACAGTGACTCTTTCCAGCCAAGAAAATCAGTATTAGTCTCAACATATACTTTGACCTATGAAATTCTGCCCTATTTCTATTAGGCTCTGATGTCATCCAGTTTCTTTCTGCCTGACAGCTCTGGGTCACCAGCAACGTTCATGAGTACACCCCTAATATGCTAAAGTCATTTATGGAACCTTACAACTGTCCTGAGCACCATTGTTGAAGAGCTTTGCTAGCAAACTCCCTGGATCCCAATCACTTCCCTTTCAGCATGACCCACTGCCATCTCCACATCCGTCAGTGCTTCGTTCGAAAAACAAAGCCTTAAAAATAAGATCTGAAACATGCATGAGTACACAGCTATTCAGAACACGGAGTTCTTGCAAATGACTTTCTAAATCGTACCTGTTTTCTGAGACTTTTCTCAAGCCTCTTTCTCAGGCACCAGGAACTGATGCTCCATTTCTTTGACCGCTTTGTTGTGGAACAGAAACTGCATATAAATAAGTCAGTTCTAAACAGACTTTGCTTTGAAGAGACTCTTCTCAAAACTGATCTAGCTGGCAGATACTGAAAGAATTACTGCTTTGGCCATACTAAATACCAAATGCATCCTAAAAAACTAAACAGAAATATACACTTCTGGAAAGTGGTATAAACTACCAGATTGTTATCAGGGAGGAAGAAAGTTATCTGGAAGTGTCATTTATACTGACTTGAGAATGGTTATCAGGAATAAACAACGCAAGATCTGTTGCAGAACAAACGTATCCTGTTCAAAAAAGCTATATAAGGAAGATTCTGTGCCCTAGCCACAGAGGCTATATTCTCCGCTCTTTACAGCACACTTGAAATAGAGCCCTGTGTAGTTCTGGTTTGAAAGCCTCTGAAAACCTATTGAAATGAAGGACAGGGAGAACTGAAGAGGCATCTTAATTAAACAGATTTGAAAAAAATATCCTTCTTCCTTCAAATCATTCATGGACAAAGCAACCAGACATTCCTACTTCAGCAGGAGTAAAATACTCAGGAGTTTTATCTCAGCTATGACCCTAGGAACTTGCTCCTTTCACCTTGGTGCTGTAGAAATATTTTGAATATGGTCTCCTTTCTTATAAAAACAAACTAGGAAGAAAAGCCTGAAAAAAGTCCCTTCAAATGCCTGCCAAAGTGCCTAATGCCTAGGCTTCACAGACCGACTTTCCTTCTGTAAGGGTTTGCAAGAAACTGTACAGGAGCTTGCAGTAATTAGCTTATGCCATCATTTGCTTGGAGTAAAAAGGCAGAGTAAAAAGCAACCTTACTCTGTGAAAAGAGTAGACGATAGGACCCATCTAACTGAAGCAACTATCAACTGCTGGACCAGTATAAAATTCCAAAGCACTCATGATTTAGGGATTCATAATGGTTACCCAGAACCAAGGACGATGCCTGCCTGAGAGAGCAGAATTCATTGCTGTCCAAGCACAGCATGGTCAACACCAGCTTCCCAGAATGAGTTTGGTGCCAAAAGTCCAGTCCATAGTCAAAATTATAGCAGCAATTACTATTGTTGCATTTTACTCTCCAAGGTGCCAGTGCACATTGGAGGAGAACATTAATATTTACATTCAGGAACCCAGAGTTCATGCCAGTTTCTCAGTGATACATCAGTCAATGGTTACGACAAATCTTTTCCCTCCTGCTTTGGTCCTCATTTTTTCAACAATGTTCCCAGCAGCACCCAGCTAACTACCAGACACTGTCTAACCTCATCATAACCTCAGAACTCTTCCCTCTCTCCAGGCAAGTTTCACATTGGTCTTGAGGAGACACATTCATAAACATGAGCCTACATAAAAATTAACTCTGATGTGGCATTCTCAGAGAAGTATCAGTGCACTTGAACTTTCAATGTCAAAAACAGTTGCGACACCTTAAATCCTGAATGAGCACTCCAGCCAGGAGGTTTGCAAATACTGTTTAGGTGACCTCTGACATGAAGCAGATCAGAGGATTACTGAGAGAGGAGTATCCTTTGAAGTGTCCAACTGTGAAATATGGCACTTTTATTTCTATTTCTACCACATCATTACTACTAATAGAATATATTTCATCTATATCTCTTCATATATTCTAACTCTATTTTTCTATTTCTTTCTGGTATTTGAGGGTTTTTTTCCTGCTGAAAGGATAAAGGGTGCTATCTTTAAAAATGTGACACCTGACCATCTGAAATACCAGCACGTGTTCCCTGCGACATGACTGTTGTGATATGATCCTGCAAAGTCTGCTCACGCAAGAGCACAAAGAAATTTAGCATTAGAATCCACCTTTGCAGAATCATTTCTTCCAGCCATGGGCAGGCTTTCCATGGCACACACCTTCATGGGGGTATGTGAAGGCGCATATGTGCACTATGGGACTGTCTGTGTCTCCTGTGTTCAGCACTAGAAAATGAACACAAAAGCTATATCTGAAATAGTATCTCCACAAACATTGTTTAAACTGTCTGCCATTATAATTTCAGCATCCCCATATTACAGGCAAATAACAACTCTGAACAAAATCCTTCATACAAACCCTCATGTTTTAGAAGTTCTTGTGTTTTATTCCCACGTCTCTTCAAAACTTTTCCAGATAACCTTGGTTCCTTATACGGTCTTCCAGCTATTCATTTCCCATTGCTTCATTTCTCTACCTTTTCAATTAATTTAGGACAAGAGCTGAACATAATAAAGAGGAAAATAATTTCATTTGTAAATGTCAATCTCTATTTATGCAAAATAACACTCTCAGAAAGATGCTAATATTAAATTCATTTATCTGACAACTGCTGTCCAGGCTTAAAACATACAGCTGATCTCTTACTTCTAAAAAGCCTAACCAGACACCATTTTCACTGGATACAGGGCAAAGAGAAAGTTACATTCTTCTTCCAGTGCTTGCTGCCTTGCATTTGTTCACAGTGTTTTCTGGAAATTACCACAACCTTTTTGCATTTTCAAGCAGAATAAAGTGAAGAGGATGCCGTACCGAATAGCTCCTTCCTCCTCCCCTCACAATGTGAGAACACCCGGCAGCCCACTGCTGATGACCCAGTTCTCTGATAGTTGCCCTCCTTCCATCAGAAGGAGCAGGAATTTACCTGCAGCGTTGTTAAAATCCAAGGTGAGTTCCTGCACGGGTTATTGCTGCCTCCTGCAATCCCTGGCCCTGGACCCTGCCCTCCTCTGCATCCCAGAGGTTTCCTGCCTGTGCTTACAGGCCTCAACAGCCATCTCCTCCTCCCACCTTCTCTTCTCCACCTCCTACTTCTCTTCAGCACTTCACTGCTGGTGCCAGTAGGAGAGTGAGGTTCATAATTATAGCATACTTAACTCAGGAAAGTAGGTATCAGCCACATCTGTTTCTCTGCTGAATTAATTGTTTTCAGTGAGTTATATATCACTGTAACTCAGCTGCTTCCTAAAATTCTTCCAGAAACCTCGGATGAACACTCTTCATCCCTTGTGACTTTGTGAAATGACGCTTCCCACCCTGGTTTATCTTTTTTTCTTTTAAATGAATCTCTCTCTCTGCTGGCAGCTGACCTCCATCACCTGCACTGACAGTCACATGGAAAGCCCATGCTGATTTCAGAGACAAGAGGCTGAATAAAAAGCAGGTGTTAAAAACTGCCTCCACCAACAGTTTTATTAAAGTTGGATTTTTTTTCTTATTAAGATTCCAAATTGAGATTATGTTAAATTTTTTTTAAAGGGATATACTTACATAATAAACCCCATTACTGTGCATTTGGTGCTGAATTTTCAAAGAACATCAAAGTACTGAACTGGCAGAAATCACTGGCTAAATCCTAGAGGTCCAAGTTTTTTGAAGTATTCATCTTTTGGCAGCTGCAGCTTCTTCTGCAGGTGCAGGGAGAACATTTTATTTAAGTCAGTTTATTCATCTAGCTCAATTCAAAGGCTAGTTCACTCAAAGCTGAGAAAAATCTTTGGTTGTTAGATACAGAGAACCAATTTCCAATTTACGGATAAAAACTAGATAGCAACGGATGAGGTCTAGTCAGGCAAAGCTTTTAGGACAGTATGATCTGTCAGTTTTATTATTAACTGGAAAAATGCATTTTAAATTTATCAAAATACCTTTGAATTCAGTTTTTTAAAAGCCTTCAGCATATATCAGGAAGTCTTGTATAACTGATTAAAAATAAAAACCGTTTGCAATTTTAAAATTCACATTTCATCCAGACAGAGACTGGTACAAATGACAGGCAAAAAATAACCCGTAAAAAAAATTGCTAACAGGATCTATGCTATGTAGGCACTTAGACAAATGTGGCTAGATATTACATAACTTTCTGAGGAACAAAATAAGTCTAACTATTGTGTCGAAGCAATAGTCCCTTATGGAGCAGCATAACCAACAGCATAAAAAGAATAAGGTATAAAAAAATACAGCAAGGACTTCAGTGAGCACACTGACAGTGCTGTGGTGTTGTTTTACAGCAACCCCATGTCCCAGAAGCTATATTCCCAAGGTGCACATAAACATGCTGTACTGAGGTACTATAACTCTCCAACAGAACTGGAATACCAGCCTCAAGGAACCACTGCTAACTTGCTCTATTTATTGGAGATATGTGTTAAAAATGCAGCACATAACGTTGAAAGACAAAATGCAACTGCGTCTAGACCATCTGCATTCCACAAAGCATAAACCGGAGCCTTCAACAGCACAAGATATTTCCCCGAGACAGCTCTCGGGGGACCAAGGGAGCTAACCTCGGCAGGACTTCCCGGCAGGAAGAGAGGAGAATGATGTAAGGGAGGTAGATTAGATTAAAAGAAATAAAGGAGAATGTATAGAGATATAACCATTGCCCTTAGAGACAAATGCTGGAGTGCTGTGGGGATGGGGAGGGAAAAGGGAAGTGGGATTTAGCATCCATCCAACAACACAACTGATCGCTCATTTGGATGTATTTCTGCTATTAGAAGGAGACAAAAGCTGCAGAAACACGATGGCATCAACTACCTCCTGAAGGGCACTGGAGGAGAACGGACACAACTTCTCCAATCTCCATGAGGGTAGACTACTATTTTATTTCACTGATAGTTCAGCAACCAGGGAAAAGACTGAACAGAAAAAAGCAGGAGGGTGCCCTAATGAAAGCTATGGAATCCATGAATTTGGCTGATAAAGTGCTAATCATGTGGAATTAAAGTTCATGAAACAAATGGTTGCTCAGGCTGCCCAGCAGCTAGGGTTACAGCAGGAGTTCATATCCCTCCCAGCACCCTCCAGCGCTGCAAACCAGCTCCCTCGGCCATGCTAGTACAAGTTGATAGATAAGCTGCACTGTGAACCAGATCAGGGAATTAATCCAAGCTAAACCCAACAATAACCTGTCAAACAATGCTGTAAGCCACTGTAAGTCTCTGCTGATCTATAGTGACCGAGAACTGTTACTTGTCCTTAGACTAATGGCCAGAAAGAACCTCTTTTCTTTTGAATTGACCTACATACAGAAATACCTTTTTTGCAGGCATTCAAGAAAACCAAGCAAGCATTTTTACATTATTAATATTTTTAATAATTAATAAAGCATCATGGTTATTTCATGGTGACCTTTTGCTTTGTTTTTCAACTCAGACCTTTACATATAATAGCACTTGCTCATGGTGTAGTATTTGCCTGGGTAAATGAAAAACTTTATCGGAACAAATCGTCACTTGTGCACATAAATTAGAACATACACTATAAAGCTGGATGCACAATTTCACGTACCAGTCAAAAAAATCTGCCTCTCTTGTTCTCAACCATGTAAATGTTTGTATTCAAGACCCTATTTAGAAAAAAGTCTTCTGTTTCTTCTTAAAAGTATGGAAGATGCCGAAGTCATACAAGAAAATGAGCCGTTTACTTTTGTTTCCCCTCAGTAGACCATAAACAGAAGCGAGACACTGCTTGCAAAGAATGCAAATTGATTGTGTGAAGGAAATTCTGAAACGAGCTACTGGATAAGGTTATGCTTGGAGGAACATTTTCTTCTTCCCATCTATTCCCATGCAAAAATCCAGATAACAATGACTTTCAGGCCAGCAATACTCCCTTCTCACTTCTGTGCTAATAAGTACCTTCCTCTCTGATAAGCAGGGTTGAGGAACAAAGCCAGTATTCATGGTGTGCACCTCCGCACTTTGATCACCAGCACTGGCCCCGCTCTCCACCCAACCCAGACACACGGGGGAAAATGCAGATCCCACGGCTCAGCTTCTTCACTTAGATAAGTCTGAACTTCAGATGTCCTCAGTGATGCACAGAGTCCCCCCACCCTGAGGGCCTCACAGCTTATTTATGATAAGCAGCCAGAAACCTGAGCTGTGATCCCCTCTGGGTGCATCTGCAAAATATCAGAGAAACAATTTCTACCAAAGCTGGCACCGCAAGGGAGCACACTTTGCCCATGTTGACTGAAAGTTGTACGGAAGGGCCTTTGGTAAGCTTTTCAAAGTAGCTGGTGAATTGTGTTCTTCTAAGGTACTGGTCCATGAGCTGGACCATAAAGTCAATTTAAAAAAACACATGGACCTGATTCTCAGGGGTTAGAAGCACCAGTTCCCATCCCATGGCTAGTAGTAACAAACACCTTCTGAGAACTTGTCACCGTGAAAATAAATCTCAGTCACCTAACGTGAACAACTAACTGCTAATAATACCAAGGTATCTCTGCCATTGAGGTGTATGACATGAAAAGCTTTGCCTAAACAGCCCCTCAGCAGCTGTTTCCTCAATCACTCTTACAACTTCTACATAGTATTCGATACAGGTTGGAAAAAATGTGCCCAACAGAGGTAGGAGCACTGACCACCAGCATACACCAGCACAATTATTTCCAACCTTCAACAGTAGCTCTGTTTTTACTAACCCAGACGCAAACACAGAAGCTGATTAATCAGAAAATGTCTGAAGTACAAATACTTTCTATCCTGTTTGTCAAGGGAGTAATTTAGCACAGAACAGAGCTGGAAAACAGACAACAATTTAATATAATATCCATTTCCTTCGGTTCCCTTTTGATAGTTCAAAAAAAGTTTCTATTTTAAAAATTTAACTAAACAAAATTAATTTTTAAGATGAATATCATTATCACATTTGAGTAGTTTCTGCTTTTCCTTGTTGCAAAGCTAAAATTCAGCATCACACAAACAAAAATGTTTACTATCATTAAGGTTTCCCAAAAAGGTTAATATTTATGCCACGTGAAAGCAAGTAAAAGGGTTTGCACGTTCACATTCACCAGTGAAGGACATTCCAATTTACTGTTTGTGTCAACCCTCAGCTCAGACTGTAATTTTCTATTTAAGAATGCTTTTCATTTCTAAGAATATTTATCTTGTGACATGTAGTAAAGGGCCTGAATAGATTTATCAAAACAGCCTCATTTAAAGTAAAAAATTATTTCCAGAGAAAGTCCTTCCAGAAAGAACATTGAAGATGCTTGCCTTAAAATCAAGCTTCAGAATCAGGTACTTGGTTTTTTTCTGTTGCACATTTCTTACCCCAAATTCATTGGTTTTCTGGAATATTTTTAATATTCGGGTATTTCCCTTCCCTTTTTTTCAGTTATAACACTATTTTTCAAATTCCACTTGATTACTCAGTTCTAATGTAATGATGTGAAAGGGTTAAATATTGGGGGTTTTGTGATTATTTTTTTTCTCCTCTGAACATTAACGGAGTAATGCTGCATAATATCATCTATTTCCTTCTTTCTCCTTATTATGAAACCTTCATACAGAACAATACCTGAATTCCTAATTTTTTAGACTGCTGAAGTTTCTATTCCAAGCATATTCTCAGGGTTCCTGACACAGGGCTCCTTAATTGTTACTATCATCTTCATCATGTCTTTCAAAACTTCTGCAGTATAAATATAAGTGACCTATCATGACTAAAAGACCTTCAAAACAAAGATCAGACCCTTTTTTTTTATTATTTCACAGATGAGCCAGTGTTTGCTTTATGATAAACACACTCCAGAATCTTGTGTGGCATTTTATCACCCACCCCAACCTCTCATCACCAACATTGGGTACGATGGTCATGCCAACACATTTTTACCATGATTAGGTTAGCTGAAAGGTAACTTTAACGCAAGAAAACAGTTCAACTTTTCTTGTGGCATGTTTATCCTCCACTGGCTCTATTAGAGGTAGAATTAGTACTTCAGGTGACTGTTGGACCCATTTTGGTTAGTACTGTGCCAGTTGTTATGCTGTAATCTCTTCAGGTTTGGATAGCGAACACAACAGTTTATTAAGGGCACGACCCAGAGCATGCTGATGTAAGTGGAAGAATTCATATTGACTTCAATGATCTTTGGTCTGATGCCTAAGTAAACTGAAAGTCATAACCACTATTTAGTTAAAAATAGCCATGCTCTTGAGACCTCATAATGTCTTTAGGGGTGAGAACCATCCAAATCAACAGAGAAATTTTCATCTCAATGTTAAGGATCCTACAAACAGCTGCCATTGATAACTACACTGTCCCTTCAATAAACTTGTAATTTGCATGACCTGCATACTTAGATACTTGACTGGAGGACTTGCATGCAAACCAATGGGACATCAGATTGACTGTAGATTTAAACAACAGCAATAAGAGCTTGCAAAATTCTACTTCATTGCTTACAAAGTGCTCTTTTGGCAGTGGTGCACCTTGAAAAGAATGAATGAAAGTCATCTAATCTCTTTATATTAGGAAGTTTGTACACACAACAAAGAAGAAAAAAAAAATCCAGTAAAATTAAGAGGATCAAAAGGAGACAGAAAATATTTTTAAGGGATAAAACGTTTTTAGAAAGCTCTGGTCTTAAAAAAAAAATTGTCTGAGAACTTTTC
>WEIS01041570.1:0-13455 GCA_013389965.1 Todus mexicanus
CCATATATGCTAAATGTTTAACAACTTAGTGGGAAACTGTTAAGTCTTGCATTGGTTTTGGATGCATTTCAATGATCTGTGTAAGGCCACTGATGACACAGTTAAAAAAACAACAAGATTTGAGTATCCCAAGGAACTCTCAGACCTTTTGCTTCTGTTCAAGGAACAGCAGCTGTCATGAGAACATCTACATTATCCTTGTGCCAAGGGTTCTGGCTTAGAGGGCGCAACATGAGAAACATTCTCCCTGTTGTCTCCCATAATGTCCTCTTCCTGGAAGGCTGAACCTGCTCAGGCCTTCAGGACCACACTGCAGGCAGTGGCATGGCACCTTTCAATTATTTGAAAAATTAAACTGTTCCTGCTATGGAAAGAGTGGTGCTTTTAGATTGTATGCAAAACATAGGATATAGTTGAGAACAGCAGTAAATCATGACACCAAACACCATGTACACTACTACTAGGACAACTGATGTGAAAGAAAGCCTCAATTCAAACTCCTTCCTGGAAGCAAGGGACCTCAGTACTTTGTAACTACTCAGCACCTCGGACTCTTTCTGCCCCAGCTTCACGTGGGAGCTGCAGGAGTGTTCCTTACAGCAGAGAGCACATAACACCTGTGAGTGATGGCTTAGTTGTTTAAGCACCCCCTTGAACTTGTGCTTTGCAACTGCAGGTCTTAGGAGTAGCACATATTCAAGATCCCATTGTGCTGTCCACAGTTGCTTATGTTTTAGTCAATTTTTAAAGTAGATCAGTGATCTACTGCCTGACACTACAGAGTTTCTCATTACTTTAAAGGACTGGTGCTGATTTTTCATATCCAGCACTGAAACTGGGTGTAGCTGCTACTGCACTTCTGCCCAGGATGGATGAGGGAAACTCATTGTTTTATTCAAAAAGGAATTTTTTTCAGGTTAATTTGTGACTGAAGTGCATTGACTAATAAATAATATTTAAGAATGTAGAGCTTGCAAAGAATGCTGATAACACAAGTACAACTTTTTATTTCTCATAATATTGAAAAAAATACAGTGTTAAAAGACACAAATCTTATTTCTTTACTTTTAAGCAATTTACAGGTGCTAATCATCAGATGGAAAATTAGTACTTAAAACTTTGCCTCTGATGGGTGAGAGTAATACAGCATGTGTTGACACCTATCTACTAGCTGAGGTGCAATTGGAGTGGGCTATAGCCAACTGGTACAAGGAAGAAATTTGACCAAGCAGCTATTGCTTGAGACAAAATGTGTAGTCATCAGAGTGGCAAAAGCTTATCATCTTCACTAAAAAAGCAAAAGATTTATAAACCATGGAACCCAGGTGAAACTTAGCTACATATGGAAAAATTTAGCGAGCTCAAGGTGAAGAAAGTCTGCAAGCAGACATTCCAGCAGGAGTATGTATCAGTAAACAGACATTTGCAATGACTGGTGAGATGGTAGAAAACCACTTTCATTAATCAGGCTGAGAAGAGGTACCTCAGAGAGATATCCAGAGGTGTTTTTTTGTTGTTGTTTGGTTTGGTTTTGGTTTTGGTTTTTTTTCCTTTATTTTTAAAAATACTTTGTAGGCATCTACTTAAAGCCAGGCCAATTAAGTAATACAGAACTGAGAATTAACTGGAAAATCAAGTGGAAGCAGTGCCACAGGATGTTTGCCAAGTGAAGAATGGAAATCAGTGAGGAAAGGTCTGACAAAGAGCAGAGGTGCTGGAGAAGACCAGAGAGATGTGTCTGGAACCACTGCACAATGACATCTGACATCTGAGGCTTAAACTGCAACAGGGTTTGCCAACTGCTGCTAGATGCTGGGAGTGAGACATAATGAAACACCTCATGTCTGGCATGCTCTAACACTACTGGAGATGATCTTTGCACATGAACTGTTAGGAGGGGTGAACAGACTGCTGGAGCTGCAGTCATAACAGCTCAATAGCTTCATTCCTGTGTGATGGTGAATGCAGACGTGTAAAACAATAAGATGGGCTGTGAACAAGTGCTCTATCGCTGAGGAAAGGAACATCAGAAAGACATTAAAAAAGATATGGAAGGAACTTTTTCTCTGACTTCTGGAATCTCACTGCGTTTTCACCATACTCCTGGAAAGTTGAGTTAGAGTCAGCTGATATCTATGCGATCAGCTCAAAAGAGCAAAAAGGAGGTAGGAAGACTGAGTTCTATATCTTAGTAAGGAAGGATGATTTGGTAGTTAGACTCTATAATCTGTGTCTTGAAAGAGCTGGGTTTGAGTCTCTGTTCTGCTATATATTTTCTATGTAAGTTTGGGCAAGAAATGGCAGCCACATTACAAACATAATTCTTCGTCCTTGGTTTCCCCAGGCCCTGTATGGTGAGTGTGTGTTGTGCTTCACTTCATGGTGTCTAAAACAGTAGAAGGGCTGTGTGGCAGCCTGCCAAATTGTGTTTTCATAAGCTGAGATGGAGATGATGTGTTGAAAGTCCTGGGGAAGGGGAGCTGGGAAGTGTGCATGGTATGTTCCAGAGTGCAAAAACTGAGGACATTGAAGGACAGGAACAAAAATCTGATGTAATGTTGTCCATATTGCCTCTTGGAAGGGTCCTGGGAGTGAACCAGCCTCAGGTTCACTGGTATCTCAGTGTACAGATATCTCACTGCTTCCTGCTGTCTTCCCCATCTGAAGAGTTTCCAACTCCCACAGACAGAGCAAGACAGCAGAGACAATGACTCCATCAGAAACTATGGTGGTAATGTTGAATCTCTGTTTAAACGGCTTTGAAAAATGCAGCATGGAACATCATGAAAAATAGTTATGCTGAATAAGAAATCAGGAGTGAAATAAAACTTCAGAGCAGAGATGAAATGGGTTAACTAGTGGGTGAGATAGGAAATCTCTGAGAAGAAGCAGAATGACTCAGAATTTGGGAAATAAATTATTTTTAAGGGGCTGTATGGTATATAGGCCATCTTTACAGGTATATCTATCTGTCTTTGCTGTTTTAGTGCTGTCAGGGATGAACAAACAGATTTAGAAAGTGTCTGCTAACTTTGAATCTGATATCCAAAATTATACGTTAGATTTTGAGTACTGTGTTCAGTTTTGGCCCCTGTTATACTAAAAAGATGTGGACAGGATGAAGATGGTACAGAGAAGGGTCATGAGTATGATCAGAGGACTGGAAGACCTGCGATATGAACAAAGGCTGAGAGAACTGGTTTTGTTCAGCCTTGAGAAGAGAAGGCTTATGGGGGACCTCATTGTAATGTTCCATTACATAAAGGGTGGCTACCAAGAAGATGGAAATTCCCTTTTCATAAGGAGTTGTGTAGAAAAGACAAGGAGGAATGGATACAAATTGCTCCAGGGGAAATTCCAATTAGACTGCAAAAGAACGTTTTTCATGGTGAGAAAAATTAAACAGTGGCATAGTCTTCCAAAGGAAGTGGTGTATTCCTCATCTTTAGAAAATTTTAAGGCTCAGCTTGACAGACTGCTGGGCCAGCTCATTTAAACTGTATTCTTTACCTTAAAGAGTTGGACTAGATGATCCTTGAGTTCCCTTCCAACATGGTATACTGTGATACCGCGATACTGTGATTTCCATTACCTGATGGAGAATCTGGAAATGGCCCTGGGCTTGACGAAGCATACCTTCTTTGCATGGAGGCTTTTCATATTTCAGAAATGTTTTTTTCTTGAATTCCAGAAATCCCCAAATGGGGCTTCCCATTTTCAAAATCTTTCAGGGAGAATTGTTTATGTAGGGTGGTACAGCTGGCTGCTACCTGCCCTGGGGCTGCACATTGCCTGTGCAGGAGTGCAGCAATCTGCCAGGGGAGAGCCAACAAGACATACCTGACAGATCTTGTTGAAATGGGACTGTTTCCATCAGATCGTGATAAACCAGTAAACTCCACTTAAAAAATGCTCTCTTGGAAACTTCCCAAGAAGAAACACCCGTTAGTGACGGCACATCAGAAGCATCCAGACCCCATTCAATCATCAGCAATGGATTGAGTTTGCTGAAGCATAGAAAACATAAAGTTGTTAAAAGATATTTATGAGGTACAGTTCCTGAAAAATGCTTTGCAAAGTGAAAGCATGTGATTATAAAAGGCCCTTCTCTTTGCCAAAACATGGTGATGGATGCAGGTATTCAGGTATCCTCTCGCTTACTTGAAGAATGTAACTATTTTTCTGCTAATCGAATCAGTCAGGGCTTTTGTGGGAACTTGCTGGTACAGGTTGTGAGGTGAAGATACTGTGAACATTAGTAGTGACCAATCTTTCAAGCATTTCTTTGACAAAATGCGGTGTCAAGGTTTAGGGTCAGAGCAGCTACTAGACCTATAATAGACACTCTGTTAACCCCTCTCTCTCCCCAAAGGGGAAGAGAAAGGGAATAAGAGAGAAAGACTTGCCAATTAGAAAATAAACCTACAACAGTTTTAATGAAAATGAAAATAATAAAATGGAATATATACAAATATATACAAACCAGTATCAAACTCGACCCCATTCCCCGTGGCAATTATGTCACCATCATCCTGTGGAACAGGCACTGGGGAAGTCCCTGACTGGACTCTGCTGCAGACAGGACCCAGGTTCAGGAGCTGGATTCTGGAACTGGATTAAGTAACACTTGGATCAGAATTAAAGACAAAATGGACAGAGTCCTCCTCAGATGTCAGCCACTTAAGAAGAGAGCTTGACCCTTGTGATCCATCAGCTTTATCCTGAATATAATGTATAGGGAATGAAATAATCAGTTTAGGGTGACCTATTCTGGCTCCCCCTCCTGCAGGTGCAGCCTTTTACTTTCTGTACCCCTCAATGCGGGACACAAGATTTAGCAGTGACCTTGATCTGCACAGCAATCGTTAGTACTAACTCTAAACATCAAGCTTTACCACTGCTGGAAGCAGACACGGTCTGTGAAAGCAGGCAGTTAACTTCAGAAAGTGCAGTTATTTGGAAGAGACTTTGCTAGATAGTAAAATCACTGAACAGAGTTAGTTCTATTCTAACTCAAACCAGGACATAGAGTTATGCTGGGCTGACTTTTGGACACTAAGCAAGCTAGAGAAATGCTGGTGTGTCCCTGAGGGAGAAATACTTCTTGTTGTTGCCTTGATGACAAGCATAGGAATATGGCTTATAAAAAAGATGTAACTGCATGTGAAAGACAGCGATGAATATAGATGATATACACATAAGCAAGTGGAAATACAAGACAGGTACCATCTAAGAAAAGCCAGGACTAAAAGATGATTAACTAAATGCATAGTAGGAAGAGATATAGTTAGTGTACGTATCTCACATGCATCATAGAATCATGGAATCATTTAGGTTGGAAAAGACCTTTAAGATCATTGAGCCGAACTGTAAACCCAACACTGCCAAGTTCATCACTAAACCATGCCCTTCTGTGCCACATCTAAAATGCTAATTCAAAGCAATATTATTTCATGATCAGTATGCCCAAGATGGCCTCCAACCTTCACATTAGCCACAAGTCCTTCTTTGTTTGCAAACAGCATATCCAGTCAGGTGTCTTCCCTAGCTGGCTTTCTCACCAGCTGTGTCAGGGAAGCTCTCTTCCACACACTCCAGGAGCTTTCTAGGATGTTTCTTTTTTGATTTATTTCCAGCAGACACGTGGTAAGTTGATGTCCCTCACATGAACAAGGACTAAAGATTGTGAGACTTCTCCCAGCTGCTTATAGAATATTTTGTATAACTCTTTATCCTAGCTGTGTTGTCTATAACAGACTCCTGCCTTGATGGCCTTCTCCCTGATTCATACCCATAGGGACTCAACCCTATTGTCACCCCACCATGTTTCTGTGATTGCAACTATGTCATAGATTTCCTGCTGAACAATGACTTCCAGCTTGTCTTGTTTGTTGCCCATGCTGTCTGCACTGGTGTTAATGCACTTGGACTGGGCTGTTGATCCCATCACCTTTTGGGGGACACAAGCCCTAATTTCTACATGACCATTCTCAGGTGCTTCCACAGTTTCTAATACATCAATAGCCCTTGCATCTTGGCTGTTACATGGCTCTCCGTCCCCATGTCCAACAGACCAAAGTACCTCACTAACACACAATTCCTCAAACATCAGTATGCTGCCCCTACGCTTATATCCATCGAGACTGGTATTATCCCTTTCTCTCTTCAAATCTAGTTTAAAGCTCTTTTGATGATCTCGTTATTCCCTGCTCCCTGCCAGGATGACTTCCCTCTCTTCTGGATTCCCTGAACGACATAAAGTCCTAACTTTGATCCTCCACTTTGTACTGGAGTTAAGCATTTAAAGTAATCTAAAGTAATTAGATAACACCACTTCCACAGCCTCCATCCTGCTTTTACTTCTGAATAATCCAAGGGTTAGAAGATTTTCTTGAACTAAACACTTTAAAGAAGAAATCTGTAAATCTACATAGAGACAGAGAAGCTTCCCATAATCAGAACCTATTAGTAAACTGAATTCAACGCCCTCAAGCTTGTGGGACCTATACAATTACAAAAGCATTGCAAGAGTGAAGGGTAAACAGGAATTCTGGAGAATTTTCTAATAGCCACAGTCCTTACCAAAACTGGAAAGGGAAGTTTTAGAAGCTTATGCTGAGTCTTGCAAAGCACAGGTGAAAGATATAATGCTATGAACAGTTAAATTCATAGTATAATCTGAGAATGCAACCAATGCTGGCAGTTATGTGGTAAGAGGGTGCCAGCATGAGCCCGGATTCCTCTGTGATGATTGATTTGGAGCCCTCTTGCAGCCATGAGTCATTGTGCTAGGAACTGTACAGACAGGGCTGACCCAGCATGTGGTGGGTGAGTGGATCCTGGAGGGAGGGAGGAAGAGGAGCACTCTTTCTTGCACACAAGCAGACAGTACAGATGGTGCTGAGGGAGGAGGAGCCACCTTAATCCTGCCTAGTATGAGCCCTCACTGGTATTACTGAAAGACAGCTGTTACCCCAAAGCACTGACAGTGTGTGCTTGGACCTGTCCCTGCAGAATTTTGTGTTTATCTGTTCATCGCACCCTAGTGAATGCCACATGTGCAAAATTCAAATCCTTAAGAATTCAGTTGGCCAATGTTAGCATGGTCATATTGTTGTGATTGTTATAAGGGAAGAAGTGTTACCTAATTCTCCATATTTTTTTTTTTCCAGAGGGTGACTTACCTAACAAAAAGACATAATGCAAAGGTTATGGGGGTGCTATAGTATGTATTACTACTACATTGTTCAGTTTTTCATGTGATACTCTACTTTTTTGTTGTTGGTGTGGGAGTGGCGAGAGCTCATTTTCTTCATTGTTTTAAGAATAAATATTAGCCATAGTTAAGTAACTAAGTGTGAGGTCATTTAGCTTCATATATGATATGAAGATAGCTGTATATTATAACTCCCTTGCTAGGTATTTATGAAGATCTCTTCTAATGATGTATTGCATAGGATCTGCATTAGTGTTTCTCCTCTGTTCAGTGTATCTCTTTGCACTTAGTGAGCATCTCTGCATTGTTTCTGCTTTCCTTCCTCATCTCCACCCAATCCCAACCATAGCTTCATCCCTCTCCTCTGGGCTGTCATGGGGGTTTTCCCCTCTTCTTTTTCCATGTCTGTCCTTCCTTTAGCTACTACAAGAATCTGACCATTATTTCCATTGCCTCTTTATTTAATTTCTTAATTCAGCATCACATGAAAAGCTTATTAGTTCCAAATCTGATTTCCAGTATTACTAGGGGATGCTTCACACTGATATGAATGCACACACACATACTGTCTCTGACAAAGGTGCATTCTCCATCTCTGAACACAGTGGTGAAAGTTTGGCTCCCACAGTTTGAGGACAGTGGTGAGGGCAAGCCCATTTTTTTCAAATGTTCTGGGGAAATGAAGGAAAACAATGTTAGCTAATGCTGATCTCAATCCAGAGGCAATGAAATTATATGCTGAAATAAGGTAACAAGAATTTCTCACTGTTCACTGGCTGCAGCCTGCACCTAGTTACTGCTCCACATGGTTTTGTTTAGCACAAGTGTGTCACTGGAAACATGGAGAACACTACATGCAGAGAAACACTACCTTGCCTTTGAAAGAACTGGCACATGATTAGATTAAACTCAGAAATTATAATACATGTCATAGAGCAACACTTTAAGATGCTCAAACATAGCCTGTGCCTGCCTCTGTCTTCATCTATATCTTTGCTGCTTCATCAATTGTCCCATAGTGAGAATCATTAGGAGAATTGTTACTAGTCACAAACAATTTAGACTTACCAGAGTAGGAAAAACTTCTGAATCATTTTCACCCTCCTGACAAATCTTCAGGTGTCCTGAGCTGGTGTTCAATATTTTCTAGTATTTCACTTTCTTCTTGTGTCTCCAAGCATAAATGATTGAATTATATTTAGCTCAAGGGTCAGCAGTGCTATGTTGGCCATTTAAAGTTCTCTTACCACACTGCCTGTTCTGAACAAATTTTTTCACTATGTACACAAAACCTTCAACCAACCTAGATGGGCTAGAAGTTTTATTCTGATACTGCTTTATGTCTTCTATGCATGTCCTTGTAACTGGCCATTTTTTAGTATTGGAAGCCCTTCCTCAGTAATCTTACAGAGATATTTTTGTTAAGAGCCAAGATAATCTGTCGTCTAAAGGACCTTTTAATATTCCATATAAAAAGTATTTATATCCAATAAAACTATTTACCCCTTCTCCTTTACTTTTATTCCAAGCAGCTATTCAGAAAAAAAAAAAAAAAAGAAAAAAAAAGACAATATACTATCTAGAAATTATGATCTCTCAAGTTTTTCATCAGTTCCTCAGAGCTTTCCTCTTTTTCTACACCTCCATCCTCATGGGGTGCACTGAGAACTGTCTGAGTTTCTCTGCCTGCCACTGCTGAGTGTAGGTGAAAGATCTGTTTGGATCTGTAGTTTATTTGTCTGTCTGGCTCTCATATAATGTTCAGCTTGCTTATTGAACCATTTCCAGGCATGCATAGTGTTTCCCTGAGTTGTCAGGGTTGGTGGGGATATCATTGGAGTTACATATGCACTGTAGTAGCCATTTGAAACTCATGGGGTGTTCTGGCACTCTCTGTCTTGTACTTCTGGCACCCCTTAAAATTATGTTAACAGACACGACCAGTTTCAAAGCAAAGCTGTCATCAGGACCTAAAACTGCATGCAGGAGTGAGGTAACACAATGTCCTGCTTTTTGCTCATGGTAACTGGGAAGAACTGTTGTGATCATTGGTTTCATTGCAATTCTTCACAGAAAACAAGGCATGAGGTGCACTCAGGGCACCATGACGATTAATCTCCCCATAGGTTCTGTAGTGCTCAGGCTCTGAGGTGCCATAGCAGACACAGCGTGGGAGTAAAAGATGAGGCAGAGACTTGCAGGGTCTACTTATCTTCACTGTTGGACCTCAAAACTGTGTCCTCAAAGTCTCGGGATGTGGCCTTCCTGTCTGAAAGTTCATGCCAAAGTCGTTTATTGACAGCTTAGCTTGTCGTAATGGCAGAAATATTGGTCCATGATAAATCATGAGGTCTGACAGTTAGTTTGAACTTTGAAACTACCTTCTTTTTGGAAATAGGACACGTTCAGCAATGACAATCATTTACCCTAGACTGTCTCCCTAGCCCTTCTGAGTGCCTTGCCTTGTTTGCTCTCTGGAGCAAGAGAAACATTTCTAGCAAGAGAAAGATTTTGGAGATGCTTAACTCCCTATCCCTCTTGCTTCTTTCTTCTCTCCAGCCTAATAATAAAAAAGAGAATAAAATTGCTGCAATTGAAGCCATTGATTTTTGAGAACATGGAAAATATGAAATATTTTATTTTTTTTTTTGAAAAATTAGATGTGAGGGAAGGGATGGTGAAGATGATGATTTTTTTTTTCCAAATATAAGAGTAATATTATGAGTGCCATGGTCAGAGCCAGGAGAAAAACAGAACAAACCCCAAATCCTAATCTTAAATATTTNTGGAGAAAGGGCCAAGAGCGAAGGGGCCGAGACCCTCGTGATCCCTCAGCTTTATACCGAATATGACGTATAGGGGATGGAATACCTCATTGGCTAATTTAGGATCACCTGTCCTGTTCTCTCCTCTCTGAAGGTGCAGCCTTTACTTTTCTGCATCCCCCAGTGTGGTACGCAAAATCTAGCAGTGACTTTGGTTTGCATACCCATCCTTGGTACTAACTATAAACATGGAGTGCTATCACTGCGAGAAGCAGACTCTCTGCAAAAACATACTGCTAACTTCAGACAGACTTAGCTGAAAATAAAAATCATAGAACAGAATTGTTCTGTTCTAACGCAAACCGGGAGATGAGGAAGGAAATCAGACCTCCTTCCATGCCAATGCCCCCAGTTCACCCAGATGTATCTAAATGATTTTTGATACCACCATATAGGATATATAAAAGTGTTATGTCCCTTAAGAAATAACTTTCACTGGCTTCAGTACTCGGCACTATCTTCTCTGAACTGCCCAGCACAGAATTGACCCAAAAGAAGCTTCTCTTCCATATTGATTCTACCTGAAGGAGAATTTTACTACTGAGTAGTTGTGGACCAGTGGCTTTTGAGCCTGGTGTCCTCTGGCAGATGAGGTAGTACTGAGTGGCAGATATCTCAAGAAGACCCGTAAACGTCCTTAACCAGCCTAACTCCCTAGGCAGGCTGCAATCCTGCAACAAGGTACAGTATGACATTGTCATCTGGGCTCTCTATTGGTGTTTTGGTATAGGGATATTCCATTTCATACATGCAAGGGCCAGACACTAACAGATCCACATCAGTTTATACAAAAAAAGTTATCATGTTGAAACACTGAACTTCCAAAGGACATGGAAGGAAGAATTGTCTGGTTCTGCAGTTTTGAAATTACATGAATTTTAACTGTTTTTTTTTTTTTAACCAAAGAAAATTGCAAAAGTTCATTTAAGGAAGAAACAAAAATGCAGAAGACCACATTTATTTTTTCGTTAAAAATGAAATCAACATTTATCTAACCTTGAATTCCTCCCTGACTTCTTCCTACGCATTTCGTAGGTGTACCCTCAGAGCACATGAATAATCAGAGTAATTTGATTGCTTCTCAGCACGCTATGCGTATTTGGCATCTTCATCAGTTTTATAACTTAACTTTTTCCCTTAAGAACATCTGCCTTGGGTAACAGAGGAACTGCTGGTTTTGCTCTAGGCTGAAGCGATGAAGAATGTCACACCCTTCTTTTTAATAATTGCGGCCTATTTTTCCTTTTATTTCTGCATGTTCATTTCCCAAGTAATACGCAAATCTAAATAAGAACATGAAAATTAAGAATGGGATAGCTCTGAACTTTGAGCCAATAAAACGAAGGTTTTTTGTTGTCTCTTTTTCTTCTCCAAGAGAATTTTGCAACTTAGGGACTGAAAAAGACAACTGGTGGTTTTTTCCTTTTTTTTTTTCTTTTTTTTTTTTTTAATATGTCACAAATAGTTAATCAGAAGTACATGCAAATATCTACTGTGATTCATGGTGACTATTTTTAGAGTAATTGTTTTTCTTTTTTATTATTTAATTATAATTATTCTTAACTATTTTTTAATTCTTTATTATCCTAATAATAAGGATGATATTAGCATCCTTGAGCAAAACAAATATTTGGACCCAAGTCAATAGCCCCTCTCCTTTTGCAGTTCCTGCCTGAATGTGTTGTGAGTGCCTGAGTCCCAAGTCTGGATCTTAGGCAGCTGTATCAGTATGCATTAGAGGTGGTCCAAGGGGATAAGGTGCAGTGATGGAGCAACCCTGTGGAAGTGATGCCACACCAGAGGCATGGGTCATGCTGACTTTTGCCATGATCATGTTCATCTGTCATGGAGCGAAGTCACTAGAATTGGTTACTGACCTTTACCTCTTCTTAGAAGAAGGTAGTTAGGATGGGGTGCCCAACGAAGCCGCTGCACTCCAGCCAGCAGTAAAAAAGGAAATGGCCTCATTAGATCCTCTTTGACTCTCAGGCTTTTCTTCTTGGAATAAAGAAATCACGCTACAACTGTGACCAAGGAGGGCTGCCCTAGTTCAGCCTGAGCACAGTTATCCTCTAAAGGAAGATAAAAAGACCCAAGCAAGATTGCTGCCTGCCTTTCTCTCCATGGTACAGTGGGACTCTTGCCCTACACTGGAAAATTTACGTCTTTAATCTGGGGATTTACCATGTTTAGAGGAGAAACCAACAACCTAGTGCAGGCCCTGGAAACAGAAAACATTCATTGCTTAAACGTCACTAAGGGTCAGGAAATTCTCCTAACTAGCCAAAGTAAATCCACTTTTCCCCATGTAACCTTTGTCTTCTTGTGCTCTCTATTTTGACTAGATTATGGCAATTTTCTGTAAGAGACAGCAGTCTCCTGCAGAGGAGCAGATGTAGCCATTGGGCACTTCGCAGTCAACAAATGATGGCAAAAAGCAGGGATGTGGTGACCTTGGGGGGATTATAGCTATTTGCACAGCATGGAACCTAATGAGGCAGGACTTAATAAGTCCTGCCATCCCAAAATGTTTTGTGCTTGAGACAGCCCTCAAGTCTCTGCCTCTGCGTCATGCCTTGACTGCAAACCAGATAATCTGTCTGCTGACACCAGAGAAGTGTTTTTCTCTCAGCAGCACCTAGGACATTTTTGATGCTGTTGTGATAAAAGGCTTAAGTTTGATGTTACACTGTCACAGAATAATAGAAAGTTAGGGATTGGAAGGGATCTCGAAAGATCGTCTAGTCCAATCCCCGTGCCGCTGCAAGATCAACCCAGACTAAGTCGCATAGGAACTCATCCAGCTGAGTTTGAAACGTTTCCATGCTGTTTTCTGTATTGTTTGCCAGCTTAGATGAAGGAAGGAAACTTAGCTTATTAAGAAACTGCTAGACTTAGATGTATGTATTTCTTCCCACTAGTGCTAGGACAAAAAGCTGTAATTTCTCTGCTATTATCTATTGAGCAAAAGACCCAGATGCAATAGAGGTCTCTGGGGAGTGGTTGTTGTCCTACCTTAGAAAGGGCATATTTTAGTGAGAAGGAATGTCATAATTACTTAGCCCTTGGTCTAGTTATCTAAGAACACAATGGTGTGTTAATGGACTTTCTACACTGATTAAATCCCATGATAGCTTTCTTGAGATATAGCAGTGAATTACAGTGGTAATTCATATGACATTTTAAAGTGCTTAATGATATTTCCATAAAACAAGCAATTATATTTTTTTTAATGTGATGAAAATTGTGAAAGGTCACGCATCATTCAAATGAATAAATTTTCCTTGGGAATAAAATTATAAGTTTTATCACCTGTTCTGCATTCAGTTAAGCCCTCTCTGTGTGTTTGCATTCCTCTGGGCCTGTGTGCTCCAACTCTCTGTGGATCATAAAAATCTTTCCTTTCCTGCTTCC
>WEIS01041571.1:16797-27076 GCA_013389965.1 Todus mexicanus
CGAGAAGGGCGGCACCGCAACCCGCTGCCCTGCCCTGCCCTGCCCGGCCCCCAGCACCCCCCAGCTCTGCCCTGCCCTGAGCCTCCTGCACAAATCCTGCACCTCCCAGCTCCCCTCTGCTGCTCCCTGTGGCTTCCCTGGCCCAGCACCGCCTGCACCCACCCAGCACCCACCCAGCTCTTGCTGCACCCACCTTGCTCCTCCTGCACCCACCCAGCTCCTCCTGCACCCGCCCAGTTCACAGATTCCCAGAATGTTGGGGATTGGAAGGGCCCTCGAAAGCTCCTCCAGTCCAATCCCCCCATTGCCGCAGCAGGATCACCCAGACCAAGTCCCACAGGAACTCGTCCAGGCAGCTTTGAAACGTCTCCAGAGAAGGAGACTCCACAACCCCCCTCCCGTGGAGAGAGGGGGCAGGAGAAAGGGGCTTGCATATCCCCCCTCCTCTGCCAGCCCCCCAGCTGCGGCATGGGCAGCTGGATGGTGCAAGTGGGACAGGGGCACCCCAAGGGACGGAGGGAGTCGGCATCACTTGGAGTCAGCCCAGTGTCCCCGCTGCCAGCACCCACCGAGGTGCTCAGGACCCGAGGAGGGGGGATCTCGGCCACCCCACAGGCTCCGGTTCCCTTTGGATCAGCCTCACTCACTGGAGGGCTTTGGGTGCCCCCCCTGGACCTCCTGCCTGTGAGGAGCATCTCCCAGCTGGCTGCTGCCAAAGGATTCCTGGGAGACACCTCATGGCAGCCAGGATGGGTGGCAGGGGGGGAACTGGGGTTCCCTGGGTGGCCACGGTTGCCCAGGGCCATGGGCTGGGGGGCTCCTGGCTCCCGGCTGCAGCCCTCAGGGAAGATGCTGTGGCTGCTCAGGCTGTGCTGGCACCCAAGGTGTCCGTGCACGGCGAGCACCACGCAGCGTGGGAGCTCCCTGGGTGCTCTCGGTGCCCAAACGAGGGTCCTGCAAGAGCCCCAAGCTCCGGGCCCCCCTCCTGGCTGCCCGGCCGGTGCTTTTCCTGCAGGCACGGCCTTGGGCAGAGCTCGCCAGGCTGGAGGCCACTGAGCTCCTCAGGAAGGAACTGGGTCCGGCCTGGAGTCCGGCTGTCTCCAGCCACACGTACTTGCACCATGACTGGACTGACAGGAATCCAGAGTGAGTCACAAATTCCCCGAGACCCTCAGGGGACGAAGCAAAGCCACTGGTGTAAAGGACACCCCCGACTTCTGCTCCCCGTCCTTGCAGGGTGCTGCCGTCACGAGCTGGGCCCTTCCCATTCCCGTTGCAGCCCCCGGTGCCCCCCCACAGCCGATAAGGATTCCTGTGCAGAGGCTGGAGCTGTGATTATCCAAGCGCTTACGAACCACCCCCTGCCTTCAGCCCCTTCCTGCAGCCACGCTCGGCGTGCCAAGTGTCGCTCTCGGCGGGACGCAGCAATGCGAGGTCAGGGCTCGCCGCGTCCTTCTGCCGCTGGCACCCCGCCCCGCGCCGCGTCCCCAGCACCGAGGCCTGGCCCCGCGCCGGGGAGCGGCGGCTCCTTGCAAACGTTGGCGAGTCAAGGTGGTGGAGGACAAAGTCCAGCCCGGGCACCTTGGGGCCCACGTGGCCACGGGAAGCGGAGCCGAGTGCCGGCGGCTGGCACGCAACGCAATGCAATGCAACGCAACGCATCACAATGCACCGCTCCGGGGCAGGTGGCAGGGCCCAGCAACCGGGTCTTGCCGCACGGCGTCGCAGAAAGGCCCTGGACCCGGGTGGGTTGTCCCCACGGAGCAGCGGGGACGTGCGCGGGCACTGCCCAGCTGCACCCGTCGGGTGCTGGGTGAGCACCCTGGGCGATGCGCGGCCCCGCGGCAGCGTGGAGACCCCATCGATGGGAGGGAAGTCACCCCGGGAAAGCCACCCTGGTGGCCGGGGGAGCCGGGCAGAGGTGGGTGCAGCGCCTCGCCGGCACAGCTCGCTCAGTCGGGGCTTTCCGGGTGCTGCCGTGTCCTGGCTCTCCCTTCAAAGCCTTTGCTTCAAAGCAGCCCCAGGGCCCCGCGCCAGCCGGACGTGCCAAGGCTCCCCAGGGATCGCACCCCACTCAGCGGGGCCAGGGGTCACCCCGAGACCCCCATCGCAGCAGCCTGGGGCAGCCGGGGTCTCTGGAGAGCTGGGCACAGCCCACGGCTCTGGGATGAGCCAGGAGCGAGTTTCTTGGCAAGGAGCAGCCAGGAAAGGCAGGGACTGAGCTGCAGTGAGCCTCGGCTTCCTCCTCGCCCCGCTCCAGGGTTGGGCGGCACGGAAAGAGGCCACCGCCGGCCCCCCGACATTTGCAGGCTGGGGGAGATGTTGTCCCCGGCAGGTGCCAGTGCACGGGGATGGGGCGAAGGCTTTGCCGTCCCTCGAGGGGTAGTGGTCTCCTGGGGAAGGGGCGCTCGCACCTTCACCTCCCCTGGGACGGTTCTGGCAGCGCCATCCCCATTTGGAGACACACGGTGACACTTGGAAAGCGGCAGACGAGGCACAGCCCTCCCTAGGGCTCAGGACAGCGACATTCCCCTCCCATCCCTGGCCCCAGACCCAGGGCACAGGCCCCTCTGCAGCGGCATTGGGCCTGCAGCCCCCAGGCTCACGGCACCGCGATGCTGGGGAGGGCGATCCACGTGGAATTGGGGATCCAGCTCCCATTTGGAGGGGCTGCTGCAGTTCGAGGGGAGCTCAGCGACGTGGCCGGACACTGGTTCTGTGGCCAGAGGCTGTATCCCGTGGCCAGACACTGTCCCGTGGCCAGACACTGGGTTCTGTGGCCGGAGGCTGGGTCCCGTGGCCGGACACTGGGTTCTGTGGCTGGACACTGGGTGCCGTGGCCAGAGGCTGGGTCCCGTGGCTGGACACGGACACTGTCCCATGGCCGGACCCTGGGCTCTGTGGCTGGACACCGTGTCCGCTGGCCGGACACTGAGTGGTGCGGCCGGACGCTCGGTGCCGTGTCGGCGGCGCTCAGCGGCAAGGCTGGAGTGCCACCTCTCGGGAAAGCTGGGAGAGAGACGGCAGGCAGGCAGGCAGGCAGCCTCTACTCCAAATTTTAATGAAACAAATAAGTTAATAAGTTAAATCAAGTGAGGTAACTACCGCTGGCTGGGGAGGTCGGCGGGGACGACCAGCCAGCCCCGGGGAGGGTCCTACAAGTTAATCCTCGCGTGCGGCTGCGGGCAAAGCTGTCACATGCACCCTGGCCCCGCGGCTGGGCGCCCACGGCACCCATGCACCAACCCACCGCCTGCCCACCCACAGCACCCAGCAACCCCCTCCTGCACCCCTGGGCTGAGGGGAGAGGGCTGGGGTCATGCAGGAGCAGGGCAGGGGGGGCTGCAAGCGGCTCTGGCACGGCCCGCACTGGCCACATGCACTAAGGAGGCAAGGAAAACGAGCAGGGTCAGGGGGTCCCCGCTGCCAGGAGCAGAGGCACAGGGGGGGCTTGGGAAGGGGGGTGCAAATCCCACGGTCCGAAGCCCAGAGAGGGGTTGCAGCGGCAGCAACGGGATCGGGAGGGTCCCTGCCAGCCCTGGTTGGATCCCGGCGTCGCAGCCACGCAGGTGCCGCTGCCGAGTCCTGCAGGACACCGAGAACCCCCCCCCGGGACCCCCGACCACGCAGGAGGAGGCACCAGCCCCAGCTCGGCGCGCTTTGGCACTACCACGATTGCTTCCAGCCTGGCTCAGCTCAGCACTGGGGAACTGGAAACCAGCCCCGGGACTGGGGTTGGGGCAGCGAAGCAGAGCAGGGTGGCACTGGAGTTACCGTGGCTCTGGCCAAGGCATGGCCAACGCCACTCTGTGCCCACCGGGCAGTCACCCCCCAGGCCCAGCCCGTGCTCCCCGGGCCACGGAGGGGACGGGAATATGGAGGAGAGACAATCTGAGCACCCGGCAGCGCGGGAAGCCTCTAAGCGAGAGCAGGGGCTGGGACCAGAGAGAGAGAGATGCTCCTTGGGGACCACCATCCCCATCGCCTCCACCTGCCGCCCTCTCTCCTCCCCAGCCCCTGGGGTCACCCATCCCTGAGCCCCCAGGGCACCCACCCAGACGAGCCCCCACGGGCAGCAGGATCCAGCCCTGTGTGCTGGGTCGGGGGAGTTGCTTATTGCCTATGGCCCCCGGGCTGCTCTCCCCGGGGGTGTTGCATATTAAGACATTATTGCATAAATATATATATATATCTCCTATATATATATTGCCCTGGGAGCATGCACGGGCAGGCAGAAGGCTCTGCTGTGCTTCTAGAGCTGCAGCTGCAGCGCTGCAGAGGAGGGAGAGGGGGGACAGATCCCCACTCCCTGACTTGGGGGGACCCCAACATTGCCCTGGCCCAGAGTGGGGCAGGTAAAACCCCCCTGGGTCGTGCCCCGACGCCCCTGCCCCGCATCAGCAGCAGAAGGGAGCTGGAGCCTTGCATAGCTGGCGCTGGCCCTGGCTCGGGTCCGGGGGACCAGGCAGGACCCCACTGGGGAGCTGGATGTGTCCTGAGGGCTGGGACTGGGGGTACGAGCCAAACCCCCAGGGAAGGGCCCAGCCTGGAGCATCCCTGCAGGGCTGGGGAGCACACGAGGCTCCGGGAGCTGGGGGGTCTCACCCCCTGAGAAGGGCAGGAGCAGCCCAGGAGCAGCCCAGGAGCATGGTCTGGCCGTGCCACAGTGCCACGGGCTCCCACCCCGTGCCCAAAGTGGGCACCCCGCTGCCACCGTGCCCCCTCAGAGGAAGACCTGGTTGAAGTACCGCAGTGAGGAAGGTGGCCAGGCGGGGCCGGGCGGTGCCGCGCTGCTCCCACGGCAGGATCCGTCCCGCTGCCTCCCCGCTCAGTCCATGTTGGCGCTGGCCGACCTGGAGATGTTGAGGGTCTGGGCAGACACCGAGATGTCCTCGTGGTCCACGGGGCTGTGGTAATCGGAGGTGATGTCGGGCTCGCAGGGGGGGACCTGCACGGCCGCCAGGCTGAAGGAGTTCGTGGAGCCCTTGCGGAGGCACTGGGAGTAGAGGCCGAGCAGCAGGTCCAGCTTGTGCTCGATGGACTGGACCTGTGAGGGTGGGCAGCGCCGGGTGGGTTCCTCCGTGTGGGGAGGGCGCCCAGGGGTCCTGGCTGCCCCCAGACACAGCGACGTGTTCCCTGGGGGGGGCTGTCGCCTCCTCACCTGCCTCTCCACTTTGACCACGCGCCCCATCATGCTGAGCTCGTCCGCCAGCTCCGGCTCCAGCGCCGCCTTCTCCCCCTTCTCCCGGATCTTCTTGTCCACGGGGAGGGTCCCCCTGCCCACGATCTGGTCCACGCTGGTGGGGAGGGAAGGGACGCAGCCCGTGGTTCCAGGGGATGCGTGAGACCACGAGGGATGGGGATGGGGCTCTGGGGACGTGTCCCACCCATCGCCGTGGGCTGGCACCTCTCCCAGGGGTGGTGGGAGACCCAGGAGAGCCCAGAGCCCGTCCTCCCCCTTCAGGGCAGCTCACCGAGTCTGCAGGCTCTTGATCCTGCCCAGCATGTCCAGGTGGCCGGCCGAGTATTGCTCGATGACATCCTTGACGTCGTAGGGACGCAAGGTCTCCTTGAACTTCCTCTTGGCCACCAGGAACTTGAGGGTCCTGCAGGGACAACCAGGCTGGCTGCGGGGCACTGGGGAGGACTCGGGGGGTGCCTGGGGGCCTCCATGTCAGGTGGGGGAAAGGGTTGGGGGGACATCCAAAGCACCAAGGTCCTGATCGCTGTTCCCAGGAGGTTCTGAGCCAGGGGCTGTTCCTGCCCAGCTCAGCCAGCACCACAGGCTGGATCGGGGCTCTCCGGCCACGTCGGCGTGTCCCCAAGGGCAGAGCGGTGGAGCCGGGGCTGGCAGCCCCTCCGCTGGGGGACATGGGCTGGGATGGTCTCACCTGACAGCCCGGATGAGGGTTTTCACTGCTGGCATGATGTCCTCAAAGGTCAGGTCGCAGTGGGAGCTCTTCTCCTCGCCGCTGTCCTCCAGCGGGCACTCGGCTGCGGGTGCCAAGAGTGGGTGGGTGGCAGAGACCCCCCCCAGCTGGGGCACAGCCGGCCCCGGCCCCCCCCAGTGCCCAGGGCTTACGCTCAACCGGAGTCCGTGGCTTGAGCCTCAGGGACGCACGGAAGCGGGTCCGGTCGTTGAAGCTCCAGCTCTTCTGCACCTTGGTGGGGCTGGAGGCCTCGGGGATGTCCTCGGTGCTGGGGGAGCGGTGCAGGGGGGGTCCCAGCTGCTGCCTGCCCCGGCTGCCCTGGCGCTGCGGGTTGCTCAGGCGGATGCGATCCTTGATGCCCATCTTGTTGCTGTGGGGGAGAGCGGGGAGAGGGCGGAGTCAGGAGGTACCGGGGGCACTGGGACGGGGACAGGGAGGGGAGTGGGTCCCCACTGTGGTGGGGGTGTGGATGGGGGTGGCCGTGCCGAGCTCACGCAGAGCCCCTGGCACACGATGGGCAGTGCCACGTGCCCCTGCAGGAGCAGCTCGGGGATTACTCCTTTAAATACCCTCTTTTTTTGCCCTCCACCCCCCAAAGAAAAGCAGAGAAAGGAGCAGACGGACAGACAGACGGACAGGTTGAGCAGGGAGAGATGGTTAAGGCAGCGGGGAGGCCACACAGCAGAGCCCTGGCTGGAGGCTCTGCAGGGAGCAGCCCTGCTGCCACCCCACCCTGCTGGCACTGGGCAAACTGGGACACCCCACCAGGTCAGTTCCACCTCCTCCTCCTCCTCCAGGCTTCACTCCTAATTCAGGCTCTGCTCCGGTGGGCGAGAGGAGCAGACCCTTCCTGCCCTAACATGTTGCTCTGCTCGGTTGAGGTGGGGGGAACAAGAGGCATCGTTTCTGTAGGACCTACACAAAACCACCACGCGTGATGTGGGACCACGTCTTGGCACGTGCAAGGAGAGTCCAAGCGGGAGAAGCCAAAGCCAGAGAGAGGACACAGAGTATAAACCTCATCCCTTCCATGCAACGGGCTCCACGAAACCCCAGCATCTGGGGAGCACCCCTTGGATTTCCTGGTCCAGGCACAGGGGGGACGCTGGGCTCCCAGTCCCTCCCCATGCAGGTCACTGGTGAGCGGGCAGGGCTGCGGGTGCCGTGCGGTGCTGCCGGGCAGCGCCAGAGGCTGGCAAGGGCCATGGCCAGGGGCAGCAGGCTGGGGGCAGATGCAGGATGGGGCCTCAGTTGGTGAGCTCAGCGTGACCACAGCCCGGGCTCGCTCACACTGCAGATGGGGAAGCTGAGGCAGGGTGAAGCAGGGGCCAGCGGGGGCAGCCAGCTCAGCCCAGGCCATGCACATTCCCCAGCCCTGCAGAAGGATCCCTCTTCAGGCTCTACCCCCCTGCCCTGGGCCGGGGGCAGGCAGCAAGCAGCAGGCAGTACCTCTGTCTCCACGTGCCCCACGTCCGCAAGAGCCTCCTCTTACCACTAACGATGGGGCTGGAGGGTCAGGGCAGAGACACAGGAGAAAACGAGAGTTAGCCCACGGCCAGGAGGCAGCCGAGCAGCCCAACTCACCGCGCCCCCGACCCCCTGGCCATGGCTGCACCCCAACGCACGGCTGCAGGGTCCCAGGAGCATCTCCTGCTGCACCGGACCCAGCCACGGTCCGGACGCAGCCATGGTCCCTTCCTCTGCTACGGAGGCCAGAAGCACTAGTCAAGTTGTTTGTGTAGGTCCTACATAAACTCCTTAACGCCTGCCCCACGGTGCAAACTCGGGTTGCTCAGCGGCGGAGCTCGGCCAAAACACGCCTCGGTGACGGCACAGGCGGTGCTGAGCAGCCGGACGGTGCNAGAGAAGATGAGATGTTATGAGAGGTGATGCTCGCGGAGGAGATGGGGGGAGGTTCTGGCCCCCCCTGGGTGGGATGGTTGGGAGCTGCAGCCTCTTCTCTGCCAGCTCCTGGTTCTTCATGGGGAAACTGAGGCCAGGCCGGTGCTGCTGCAGGGAGGAGCCCCCCAAGCCCATACTCACCTCGGGGCTGGCGAGGGGAGCAGGTCCCCCTTGGCCCCACAGCAGCAGCGGGGCAGCTGCAGCCCCACGGCTCAGCACATCCCCACGCTGCACCAAACCTCCTGCAGCCCCGTCTCCGGCATCACGGGGGAAACTGAGGCACGATGCTATGGAGCAGAGCACTGCTTCTCCCCACCTAACCCTGACGCTGGCCCGGGGCTCTGTGCCGAGCTGACGTCCTGGGCTCTGGATGCTCTTCAGCCACAGGGGCCCAGGGACGAGGTGCAGAGCAGCCACCCCAGCAGCCCCAAACCCTCTCCTCTCTTCTCACTGGCACCAGGGGCAGCTCAGCATCGCTGTCCCCCACTGCTGTGGGCACTGGAAGCCCGTCTCGGAAGGCAGGACTGGGGGTTTTGCTCCTTGCCCGGCTCCATCCATGGCCACCCAGCCCCAGCCCCACGGGGCTCGCAGCGGAACCTTTGCGAGATGATTTTCAGCCTGAGCTTGGCTGCCCCGTGCAAGGTCCCGGTGCCGTGGCCATGTGGAAAAGGGCAGCGAGGTGGAGCTGGACATCGCCAGAGGCTTCACGACGGTACAAGAGCCCAGAGTTTATCCACAGGGACCAAGCGTGGCCCCTCCAGTGCCAGGAGCGGGGCTGGCAGCCAGCGCCGGAGCAGGATGGGTGCCCCGGGGTGGCGCTGGGTGGGGGCTGCTCCTCTGGGTGTGCTCTGATGGGCACCGCGGTGGCATCGCAGGGCAGACAGCACAGGAGAGAAGGCAGAGAGGAGAGAGAACGCAGGGCCGTGGGGCTGCACCCTCCTACCTTTCCCCCAGACAAGCGGCAGGGCCGGTGTTTTTCTGGCCAGGGGTGAAGGAGTGATAAGGCGGCGGGGCTCCATCAGGCAATTTTTTCACCTCTGAATTCCTAAATCCTCCGTTGCGGACTCGGTGCAAATGCTCAAACATTAGGACCAGCTCTCTGAGGCGGGGGTTAAATGAAAACACGGAGAAATTAAAACATCCCGAAGCAAATGAGGTGAGCAAGCCAAGGCTGAGCGGCGCCGGGGTCTCCACGGCACGAACCAACACAAAACTAGAGCAAAACGAGAAGCAAAAAACCCAGCATTTTCTTTCAAAAGACAGTTTGGTAACAGCTCTGGCCGGCAGCAGGTTGAGGGGTCACCTGGAGATGATGCTGCTGGGGACAGGCGTGCTGGGAAAGGGTCCTGAAGGGGTTGGCCATCGGACAGAGGGGTTGGATTCGTGCTGAGAGGGATGGGTCAGGCAGGGGACACGGCCTGGGAACAGGGGGACCTGCCACCATCTAAGCTGGGGGTCCGGGTGCTGCTGGAGCAGCCACGAGGGGAAAGCTCAGCAGGGATCAAGCCTGGCCCCGTGATGTCCACGCTGGGAGAACCTGGCACCTGGTTGGGGACCAGAAGGACTCGTCCCCGCGGCTGTTAAGAGCTCTGTCTTTGAAAAGAAAATAGAGTGAAACAGAACAATGAATTTGACTCTGCAAAGGACCGCGCGGCTGGCGAGCAGGGGACGCAGGCAGCAGGGTGGGACTGCGGGATGGGGATCACACGGCAGCCCCTGGTGTGCTCAGTGTGATGGGAACACGCTGGGCTTTGGAGAGTCTGCGATCTCCCCGTGATGGCAACATCCCGGGGGTCACAGGAGGGGAGAGCGCTGCAGGGACAGGGCACAAGGAACAAGCCACAGGACAAGAGGAACTGGCCTCAAGCTGCACGGGGGGAGGTTTAGGTTGGAGCTGAGGAACAATTTCTTCTGTGCAAGGGTTCCCCAGGCCTGGCCCAGGCTGCCCAGGGCAGGGGTGGAGTCCCCCTGATCCCTGGAGGGGTTTCCAAGCCGTGGAGATGTGGTGCTGAGGGACACGGGGTAGTGGTGCCCTGGTAGCGCTGGGGAAGGGATGGGCTTGATGATCTTAGAGGTCTCTCCCAACCCAAACAAGGCTGTGATTCTATGGGGCTCCCTGCTGGAGCCCCCAGGTCCATCCGCTCTGCCCTGCCCTAGCTCTCAGAGGCAGCTCCCAGCCGGCTGCAGCTCCATTGCTCCAGCCCCAGGGTCCCCAAGGTCCATCCTCTTCTCCACGGCGGTGCTGGAGGAAGGCTATGGATGGGGTGTGAGGATGGGATGGTGCTGGGCACTGTGGGCTGGGAGGATGGTGAGGATGGAGGAGGGTGTCGGATGCTTTGGCAGATGTTATCTCCGGGCTCCGGTGTCCCACGGCTGAGCCAGGTCAGCTCCCGAGCCCTCAGCAGCTCCACGTGGCCCCTCGTTGCTGCTCAGGTTGCTCGTCAGCC
>WEIS01041571.1:27091-41659 GCA_013389965.1 Todus mexicanus
TCGGGTGGCGCAGCGCCGGAGCTCGGCCAAACCACGCCTCGGTGACGGCCCAGGCGGTGCTGAGCAGCCGGACGGTGCTGAGCAGCCGGACGGTGCTGAGCCTGCAAACGCGGCTGGGGTTCTGCGCGCCCCCAGCCCCTGCCCGCTGGCCCAGGGGTCAACGTTACCTGAGGCGTAAGCAGTTGTGGGGCTGCACGTCCTCCTCCTTCCAGCTTTGGGGGGTGAGTAATGGGGGGCACAGAAGGTTTGGGGGGAGGCGGGAGGGGATGGAGGGCAGGAGGGTGAGCGGGAGAGGGGAGGAGAGAGAGAAGATGAGATGTTATGAGAGGTGATGCTCGCGGAGGAGATGGGGGGAGGTTCTGGCCCCCCCTGGGTGGGATGGTTGGGAGCTGCAGCCTCTTCTCTGCCAGCTCCTGGTTCTTCATGGGGAAACTGAGGCCAGGCCGGTGCTGCTGCAGGGAGGAGCCCCCCAAGCCCATACTCACCTCGGGGCTGGCGAGGGGAGCAGGTCCCCCTTGGCCCCACAGCAGCAGCGGGGCAGCTGCAGCCCCACGGCTCAGCACATCCCCACGCTGCACCAAACCTCCTGCAGCCCCGTCTCCGGCATCACGGGGGAAACTGAGGCACGATGCTATGGAGCAGAGCACTGCTTCTCCCCACCTAACCCTGACGCTGGCCCGGGGCTCTGTGCCGAGCTGACGTCCTGGGCTCTGGATGCTCTTCAGCCACAGGGGCCCAGGGACGAGGTGCAGAGCAGCCACCCCAGCAGCCCCAAACCCTCTCCTCTCTTCTCACTGGCACCAGGGGCAGCTCAGCATCGCTGTCCCCCACTGCTGTGGGCACTGGAAGCCCGTCTCGGACGGCAGGTCTGGGGGTTTTGCTCCTTGCCCGGCTCCATCCATGGCCACCCAGCCCCAGCCCCACGGGGCTCGCAGCGGAACCTTTGCGAGATGATTTTCAGCCTGAGCTTGGCTGCCCCGTGCAAGGTCCCGGTGCCGTGGCCATGTGGAAAAGGGCAGCGAGGTGGAGCTGGACATCGCCAGAGGCTTCACGACGGTACAAGAGCCCAGAGTTTATCCACAGGGACCAAGCGTGGCCCCTCCAGTGCCAGGAGCGGGGCTGGCAGCCAGCGCCGGAGCAGGATGGGTGCCCCGGGGTGGCGCTGGGTGGGGGCTGCTCCTCTGGGTGTGCTCTGATGGGCACCGCGGTGGCATCGCAGGGCAGACAGCACAGGAGAGAAGGCAGAGAGGAGAGAGAACGCAGGGCCGTGGGGCTGCACCCTCCTACCTTTCCCCCAGACAAGCGGCAGGGCCGGTGTTTTTCTGGCCAGGGGTGAAGGAGTGATAAGGCGGCGGGGCTCCATCAGGCAATTTTTTCACCTCTGAATTCCTAAATCCTCCGTTGCGGACTCGGTGCAAATGCTCAAACATTAGGACCAGCTCTCTGAGGCGGGGGTTAAATGAAAACACGGAGAAATTAAAACATCCCGAAGCAAATGAGGTGAGCAAGCCAAGGCTGAGCGGCGCCGGGGTCTCCACGGCACGAACCAACACAAAACTAGAGCAAAACGAGAAGCAAAAAACCCAGCATTTTCTTTCAAAAGACAGTTTGGTAACAGCTCTGGCCGGCAGCAGGTTGAGGGGTCACCTGGAGATGATGCTGCTGGGGACAGGCGTGCTGGGAAAGGGTCCTGAAGGGGTTGGCCATCGGACAGAGGGGTTGGATTCGTGCTGAGAGGGATGGGTCAGGCAGGGGACACGGCCTGGGAACAGGGGGACCTGCCACCATCTAAGCTGGGGGTCCGGGTGCTGCTGGAGCAGCCACGAGGGGAAAGCTCAGCAGGGATCAAGCCTGGCCCCGTGATGTCCACGCTGGGAGAACCTGGCACCTGGTTGGGGACCAGAAGGACTCGTCCCCGCGGCTGTTAAGAGCTCTGTCTTTGAAAAGAAAATAGAGTGAAACAGAACAATGAATTTGACTCTGCAAAGGACCGCGCGGCTGGCGAGCAGGGGACGCAGGCAGCAGGGTGGGACTGCGGGATGGGGATCACACGGCAGCCCCTGGTGTGCTCAGTGTGATGGGAACACGCTGGGCTTTGGAGAGTCTGCGATCTCCCCGTGATGGCAACATCCCGGGGGTCACAGGAGGGGAGAGCGCTGCAGGGACAGGGCACAAGGAACAAGCCACAGGACAAGAGGAACCGGCCTCAAGCTGCACGGGGGGAGGTTTAGGTTGGAGCTGAGGAACAATTTCTTCTGTGCAAGGGTTCCCCAGGCCTGGCCCAGGCTGCCCAGGGCAGGGGTGGAGTCCCCCTGATCCCTGGAGGGGTTTCCAAGCCGTGGAGATGTGGTGCTGAGGGACACGGGGTAGTGGTGCCCTGGTAGCGCTGGGGAAGGGATGGGCTTGATGATCTTAGAGGTCTCTCCCAACCCAAACAAGGCTGTGATTCTATGGGGCTCCCTGCTGGAGCCCCCAGGTCCATCCGCTCTGCCCTGCCCTGGCTCTCAGAGGCAGCTCCCAGCCGGCTGCAGCTCCATTGCTCCAGCCCCAGGGTCCCCAAGGTCCATCCTCTTCTCCACGGCGGTGCTGGAGGAAGGCTATGGATGGGGTGTGAGGATGGGATGGTGCTGGGCACTGTGGGCTGGGAGGATGGTGAGGATGGAGGAGGGTGTCGGATGCTTTGGCAGATGTTATCTCCGGGCTCCGGCGTCCCACGGCTGAGCCAGGTCAGCTCCCGAGCCCTCAGCAGCTCCACGTGGCCCCTCGTTGCTGCTCAGGTTGCTCGTCAGCCCGGTGGCCCTGCAGGGACCCCCCTCGCAGCCCCTCGCCCGCACCCTGCCTACCTGAAGGAGGGCAGGAGGCTGTCGTAGTAACACCACGTGGCCGTCAGGTACGCGCGGCTGACGTCCGTCGAGTACAGGCGCCAGGCAGCCTGCACGGCAGAGAGAGCCCCGCGGGCATCGGGGTCAGCGAGACCCCCACCCCGTGCCAGCCCCCGCGGGCAGAATCTGGGCCAGAGCAGCCAGATGTGGGGCCAGGCGGTTGGGTGGTGCCTGCAGCAGGCAGGGACAGGCAGAGCAGGTTGTGGGGTGGGTGGGGACGGAGGAGCATCCCCTGGAAGGGACATGCCAGCGCTGCGCTACCTGGATCAGGTTTGCTGCCGGAGTCCGTCTCTTCTCAAAGTGCTTCTGCCGATGCTGCTCCTGCACTTTGAGGGCGAAGCCGGAGCCCAGGATCCCCTGGGGATGGGACGGGATGGTGTCCACGGGCGCTGACCACGCCGTCACCAGCGGAGACAGCGACCGGCACACCGCACAGGGGGATTCGGCCCCTTTCTCCCCGATCTCTGCAGGGTGGGAGGTGCAGGGACCCTCTCCCCGGCCCTACTCACGGCGGGCAGAGCAAAGAAGGAGATGCCCAGCAGGGCGAAGCCGGCCGCCAGCATCCGACCCAGCCACGTCTGCGGCGTCTTGTCCCCGTAGCCGATGGTGGTGAGGGTCACCTGCCCGGGGGCAGAGCAGGGGGAGGCCTGGAGGGAGCTCCAACCCCGGCGGCCCCGTCCCACCCTCCTCGTCCCCTCCCGGGGCTGGGGGGCCGCGGCGGCCGAGCTTACCGTGCCCCACCACAGCGAGTCGGCGTAGGTGGCGAACTGGGTGTTGGCGTCCTTCTCGGCCAGGTAGACCAGGAAGGAGGAGAAGATGAGCACCAGGAAGCCGATGTACCAGGCGGTGATGAGCTCCTGCCGGGGCAGCGAGAGGCGAGAGGGGCTCAGGGAGGGGTGGGGGGTGTTCAGGGACTCCCCAGCCTCTTTGGAGAAAAGGAGACTGAGGGGGGAGCTCATGAATGGTTAGAAATAGGTAAAGGGGAGGATGGAGCCAGACTCTGCTCGATGGCACCAGGGACAGGACAAGGGGTAACGGGTGTGAGCTGGAACACAGGAGGTGCCCCTGGAATGTGAGGAGGAACTTGTTTGCAGTGAGGGGGCCAGAGCCTGGCCCAGGCTGCCCAGGGGGGTTGTGGAGTCTCCTTCTCTGGAGACGTTTCAAACCCGCCTGGACGAGTTCCTGTGGGACTTGGTCTGGGTGATCCTGTTGCGGCAATGGGGGGATTGGGCTGGAGGAGCTTTCGAGGGCCCTTCCAATCCCCAACACCCTGTGACTCCTCACCTTGCTGTGTGCATAGACGACAGAGCCCAGCAGTTTCCAGGTGCCGCCGCGCCGGTCCATGCGCACCATGCGCAGGATCTGGAGGAAGCGCATGCTGCGCAGCGCCGACGTGGCGAAGATGTTGCCCTGGGTGCCGGCGGCGATGACGGCCACCGAGGCGATGCAGACGATGAAATCTAGGGGACAACGAAGGGCAGGGGCGCCGGCTTTCCTCCAGCACTCATGGCAGGGGCGGCGCAGTAAAACCCCAAATCCCCGTGCTCCCCCGGTACCTATAACGCAGAAAGGTTTCCTGGCAAAGCGGAAACGTCCCCGCCAGCCCCGGTAGCGGCAGCAGCAGCCGGCCGCCCAGACGCGGATGATGTACTCCATGCCGAACACCACGATCATCACGAACTCCTGCCGGGGAGGAGAGGAGGGGCAGCAGGGTGAGCTGGAGAGGGCAGGGGCGGGATGGCACGGGGGAGCTCAGCTGGTTTTGTTGGGGCAAAATGAGCCGCCGGTGCTGGGGGAGGTGCTGAGGGGAGTGTGGCGTCCCCGTCAAGGCCACCGCCCTTCTGGAGCCGTCCCGGGGGAACCAGGGCAGCGAGACGGGAGCCGCAGCCGTCGAGCCTGTCTGAGCAGCCCGGCTCTCCTACCTGTGCCAAGCTCGCTCCGAGCCGGGTCCTTTTCCTCCGCTGTCAGCATTGTCCTCCTCCCTCCCGCACAAACAAGCCCCCGTTCTGCTTACGCGCGGGGAAAGTCACAAGGACCTTCCCAATTTAGTCTCCGTCACTCGGAAGAACTCCAGCGTCAGCCGTTTCTGACAGTTTGGGGGAAAGTTGCCTTTTTTAGCCCCTCCTGCCCTGCCTTTCCCAGCGGTTTACGCCTCTCGGTGCCACGCAGCTCCGCAGCGATCGGCCACCCCGAGCTGTGGGGACACCCACGGCAGCCAGACCACCCCGTAAGCTTCTCCCCAACGTTCTGGAGGGGCTGCCGTCGCTAATCCCAACACAGCACCGGCGGCTGGGCTGGGCAAGGAGTCCGCTTTGTCCGGGATCTTGCTCTGGTCTCTTGGGTAAAGCCCAAGTGACAGCCCCACACCCCGCTTACCAGGATGAAGAGGCACTGGTTGGCCAGTTTCTGGTGCTCCTGGATGGTGGAGAAGACGGACAGCACCAGGCAGCTGAAGACGAGGAGGAATCTGGAAGGAGAGAGTGTCAGTGGAGGTGTCGGGGCAACTGGGGGGAGCCCAGTCTGCTGAGCTGGCCCCTGCTTGCAGCCTGACCCCCTCCACTGACACCTCCCTGGCTGTGGCTGATCCACAGGGACACGGTTTGTCCCTCCATGGTGACACAGAACAATCTGGGAGCTCACAAGCAGCTGCTCATGGGCCCAAAGCCTGCCCACCCCAAAGCTCCCCGTGCCACTGGGATGCCCAGTACAGGCAACACCTACCAGGGCCATGGCATCGAGCTCACGGTGGGCCCTGTTTATCCCTCTGCCACACCCAGGATGGGCTCCCTGCCAGCCTCAGGGCCATGCGGTGCCCCTCAAGCGATGGGAACATCTTTCCCACTGGTCCCCCTGTGATGGCACTGGTGTGCCAGCCCGGGCTGGCAGCACAGCACGTCCCCGGGCTGCCCCGCAGGCACCAAGGAGCAGGACTTGGGCTCCAGCAGCCACGGGGCTCCGTGCCAGGCTCCGCCGCAGCCTCTGCCCAGGCAAAACAGCCGCTAATGAAAGGCAGGGAGGGAGCAGGAAGGGGAGCAGAGCTGCACCTGACTGTCCTCAGCATCTCTGCCACCGTGGGGACCTGCCGGGGACACGGGGACCACCCAGGAGAAGCTGATCCAGGGGAAAAGTTAACCGGGAGCTGCTCTGGGGCTGTCTGCCCCTGGGAGCTGGGTTAAGACACGAGGGGCTTTGGCCCATTTAAAATAAAGAGGGGAAAAAAACCCAACCGACCAACCACCCAACCCGGACTCTGAAGCTGAAGAGAATCAAAATCCAAAAATACATTTTTTTCCCCTGATCCAGCGATTCTAAAAATGGAAAGCGAAGGGCTCGTGCCACCGGCCCACGTGACGGCGTGCAAAGGGCCATCACGCCAGCAGCGCCGGCTCCGTAACGGCGCGGGGGGCTCCGGGCACCCACCGGGCACCGCAGCCCCACGGCGCGGTGGGGAGACCCTGCCGGCAGCGCTGGGGCTGGCAGCGCAGGTGAGGTGGCCCTGGCACCCTGTCCCTGAGCTGCTGGGCACCCACCTCCCCTCCCCAGCACCATCTCCCCACGGTGAGCGATGCCCGTGGGTGCTCCAGAGAGCACGGCGGGGCTCAGCTCAGGGAGACGGCGAGGAGAGGAGGAGATGGAACCGATGGCCAAGAAACTCCCGGGCAAGGGAGAAGGGCTGGATCCAGAGTGCGGAGCAGGGGGAGCTGGAGCGATGCACCCTGTGCCAGCTGCAGGAATGAAGGGGCCAGGGGTGGCGCAGCCCTGCCACCACCCTGCCCTCGCTGCGCAGGATGATGCTCCTCTCCCTGGCGCTCCCCAGCTTCAAGGCAGAGGGCTGGAGCTGGTTCCTTCTCCCTCTGAATTATTAATCGAGCCCCTTCTTTCCTCTGGAACAGCAGTTCTGGTGTTAACTCCTGCGGGCACCGCGATACCCCCGTTGTGCCCACGCTGGTGCCGCGGGCAGGGAGCACCCAGCAGGTCACTGCCTCGGTCCGAGGAGCAAAACAAGACGTGGCTGAGCAGCCCAGGGCAGAGCCTTTCTGCTTTGTGCATCCTCAGCAATGAAGATTATACCATCAGGATTTAGCGGGCAATTACACGGGCAGCGAAGCACAAAGCAGAGGAGAAGGCAGAAATCTCCCAGCCTGCGAAGATTTCTGCCTCTCGCCCCGGCTGGGCAGCGGGGAGGGGGTTCTCTGGTGCCTGGGCACACGCTGCTCCCACGGGTGGCCCTGCCTCGGGTAGCATCGAGTCCCTGGTGTCTTTGCACCCAGCTGGAGGCCGACTCATCACCCAGCCCCACAAGCCGCGGATCTGGCCGGTAAAGCGGCGCCGCAGGAGCCGTGATGGAAAGCTGCACCCCCAGGGTGGGGATGCCTCCCTCCCCCAGCAGCCCGTGGGATCTGGTGAAGGATACGGCCATGGGAGGCCCCACGGGGCCGGCTGGGAAAGAAACTTGGTGGGAACACATCACCTGCTAGGAATTAACTTGTAAAGCCTGGGCAAACGCCCCGTCCCGGCTGGCGGCAGCGCCTAAGCGGCTTACGGAGAGAGTCAGATGCCTGAAGGCAGCTCGGCGAGCCAGGATCCAGCCTCTCCCCCCGACTCCGCTGGGGCAGAAGTGCTGCTCTCAGCAGCTCTGCCCCGCACCGAGGGCTCAGCCAACTCTCCATCAACCGTGGCGTGGTGCCGGCGGTGCCAGGCTCCCCTCCGCTCTGCTCCCCCTCCTGAATCCGCTGCTCTTCCCACCCACCAAGTGGGCCAAACCCGAAGGAGCATTGCCAGGGAAAATGGGGCTGGGGGGAGCAGATGCTGCTGGTGCTGAGCCGCTGCTTCAGCTCTCCCCAATCCATTCCCCATCGCCAGTCCCCTCCTTCCTCACACCTCCCCACCAGCATCTGTCCCTGCGCTGCAGGGGACTCATCCCCGGCAGCCTGAGCGCAGGGATGGGACCCCTCCAGCCGCTCTCGCCCCGGCAGGAGCCAAGCCTGGCCGCAGGAACACTCCTCCCCAAAATAATAATGAAAAGGCGGTGGGGGGCCCAGCTGAGAGCAGGCAAATCTCCTCACATTAATCTTCATTAGGGAGGACTTGGCCATATGCTCACCCGGGCAGCGCGGGGCCGCCGGAGGAACAGGTGAGCCGCGAAAGCTGCTGAGCTCAGGGGAAGCGGGGCCAGGTTGGCCCCAGGCAGCGAGGAGTAGCGCCGGGCAAGGTGGCACTGGCAGGCTCCCAGTGCCCACCCAAACACCCCAGGCCATGAGGGCTGCACCCCAGTATAGCCTGGGCAAAGCTGTGCCACGGCACCTCGGTGCCAATGGGACCGTGATGCTCAGAGCCTCTGCGGTGGGATGGTACAACCCGGCCAGGCTCCGTCCCCCAGTAAGTGGCCAAACTGGGACAGTGGGGTGATGCTGGGCACCTCCACACCCTGGCAGGGCTGGCCCGGACCCTGCTTTGCTCTCCCCCTGTGAGGAAGCCCCAAGCCAGGGGCACAGGGGCAGCGTTGGGGAGGTTCGTGCCACCAGCCCAGCAATAACTCAGCGGAAGGAAAATACCACGTGCCGCAGGATAAACAGCTCAGGCAGGGGATGAGCGAGCAAACAGCCTCTGCTGAACGACACGACTCCCTTCCTTGGCCAAGCCTGGCCCCATCCCGGCACTGCCAGAGCCCCACGGTGCTGGGCGGCAGCGCTGGGTGCCCGGCCGGGCTGTCCCACCTCAGCTGTCAAGCCACAAGAAATGGTTCTTTGGGCCAAAAGTGCCCAAGCTCGGCTCTGATGGGGATGGAGCCAGGGATGGAGCCAGGGATGGAGCCGGTGCTTCGCTCCCCGAGCACCGTCTGCAGCTGTGTAAACAGCGCGGCTTATAAATCCCCCGTCCCTCACCCCAACAGCCCTTCAGGAGAGGTGGAGCAGGCGGCCTGTCTGCTCCGGGGGATATAAATAACCGGGGTGTAGTGGGCCTGTTTGCGCCTGTAACCATGGCAGGGTCCGTCCCACGCCGCGCAGAAGAGAAGCAGAAAAGCACCGAGCGTTTCTCCACCATCAGCGAAAGCGAAGCTGGAGCCCAGAGCCAGCCAGCCCCACTGCCAAACCAGCGCCACAAACCCCGGCACACGCTCAGAGCCCGGCCCCGACCTGGTTCTCAGCACCAGGGAAGGAAAGGTGCTGCTCCAAGAGCCCTCCTCACCCCAAACCCAGGGGTACCAGGCAGGACAGGGTGTTTCCAGCAGCCTGGCACAGGCTGGAAGCAGGGCTAGGGTGAGGAGCCTGTCTGCAGGACGCACACCTCCTCCTGGAGCCTGGTGGCACCCACGGCAGGGACCCAGCGGCGTGCAGAAGCCGATGAGCCTGACACCTTTGTGCCTTGGCAAGCAGGAGCCAAAGGCTGCAGACAGCATCCCCCATCACCCCGGCACCGCTCGAGTCCGCACCCCCTGCGCCACCCACCACCCCCAGCCCCGCGGGGAGCACGGTCACAAGGTTCCTGCGGCCGGTGCCAAGAGGCTCACACGGAGCAGCCGAGATAGTTTTGCTCTTGAATCATCTGGCAAGGAGCTGGCTTAAGCAGGGGGAAAAGAAACGCGGCGTGTTTTCAGACGCACCTCCTGTGCCTGACGGGCCTCGCGCCCCAGGAGAGGGATCGGGGCTGTCCCCATCCTCCAGCACCAGGAGACTCAGCAGGGCACTGGGAGCCTTTGGCGCACAGGGACACGAGTGGCCCCAAGCAGTCGAGACATGCTGAGACCCCAAATGCATGGCACAGAGGGCAGAGGGGGCACAGTCTGGGGGCTCACTGAGCCCCACTTCCACCCTCACCCCCAGGAATCATCACTTGGAGACCCCAAAGCCTCTCCGGGGTGACCGAGCATCACCTCTGCACCCCCCAGCAGCAGCGCTTCCCCTGGCCTCACCGCTGGGGCCAGTGGCACCTAACCTGGCACCTCCTGCTCTAGACTCGGGGGGGTGGTCTGGTAAGAGCGGCAAGAGAGGAAAAGGAAAAAAACCAAACCCAGACTGAAGAAAAATCAATGCGCAGTTTCATGTTGCGCCGAAGCCGCTTAATTTTATGCCCTGGTGACATCGCATCAGGCCGGGGAAAGTGCTGCGCCGGCTCCTGTGCCCGCTGGCATCGCCCCCAAACGCAGCTCCCGTTTCAGACCCGGGCAAGGTGAGAGGGGCCGGCTCCGGGAGCAGAGCCCCCGCTCGAAGGGCACGGCTCCGGCAACCACAGCACGACCTCCCCAGACCCTTTAATTTCGGCCACGCGAGAGCAGCGACCGGGTGGGAAAACACCACGGCAGTCCCTGTGCGAGATGCCAGGGACAGCAATTAAAACCCCGGGGCTTAATACAAGAGGTTTTACCCTCTGCACCTCCAGCCCATCGAAGGGCCCCGGGTGGGTCGGTGAGGGACTGAGCTGGAGCTGCTGAACACAGCAGCGATCCCCAGCATGCTGGAAAAAGAGTTTGGAGGTGATGGAGGGATGCGGCGGGATGGAGGAACAGGGTGGAGCTGCGGTACGGTGCCGGTGCCCTGGGATGCAGCAGGGGCTGCAGACCCACCCTGCCCACCACAGCTCCCTCCAGCAACAGCAGCGCGGAGGAACTCCGGGCGAGTCCGGCTGTCAGCAGCCTGGGCCAGGGCCAGGAGCTGGCCGGAGCACGGTGGGGACCCGCCAGCTGCTGCCTGCACCCATCCCAGCCCCAGCAGCCCTGAGCCAGCCGGGATTTCCTGCAGCCCCGAGCCAAGGAGAGCCCACGCCTGGCATCGCTCACCCAGTGCCGAGCGGGCTCAGGGATTGCCCTGGGGCTCTGCCACCCCACAACACACACCCAAGGACCCAACACAGCAAAGGTGCCATGGCACAGCCAGCCGGCATTGCCCGAGGGATGGGCACCCTCCGAGCTCCGCGCTCCCGCCTCTCCCCTGCCCCGTCGACGCTTTCACAAGGTAACTAAAGCCCCAGGAACTCAGGAGAGCCCTGGCGAGGCCCTGCCAAGAGCAGAGAGGTGCCCGGCTGGCCCAGCACGGGGACGGTGTTTCAGGCAGGGGGTTGCGGGTTGTTAACTGGTGCTGCTGGCTCAGTCCTCCCTAATTTGCTGCAGGTCAAACTGTTCGTTATTAAAGCTTTCCTCTAGGAAATGCAAAAGTGCTGAGCTGAGCTGCTGGTGCACCCAGCGGTTTCATAAGCACCGAGACGAGCTCCCCGAGCCCGGTTTCCACCGGGGCAGGGGTTGGCAGGTGGGGCAGAACAAACAGCTTGAACTGGGAACAACCTCCCCAGTGCGGCTCCAGGAGACCCCTCGGGGGGCAGCCCCCAGGCTGGGCTGGCAGCGGTGCCCATGCCAAGGGCAGATCCTCACAGCCACACTCGACAAAAGGCACGAGCCAGGGATGGGACCAGCCTCCCCGCGTGCTTCAGAGGAGAAGATTGGCAAAGGAAGTTTTGATTTTTGCCTTCTGGCTGGAAAGCCTTCGGGGTTAACACTCCGCTCACGCTCCCAGATTTGCTCCATAAGCTCCAGGCCTTAGAAACTCTCATTTCGAGAGGACGAGGCGCAGCTTTGCCAGCCCGGAGAGGCAGCTGAGCCCAGGCGTGTGCCTCCGCCACGGCCCTGCCATGGCCAGCACGGGCTTGGCAGGGCTGGGGCTGGCGAGGCAGCACCACACACCTCAGCCCCCGCTTCACATCAGCCTTCCTGCAAACGCTGGAGCCTGCGGGGACACCCAGTGGGGGGGGGGATGAGGGGCTCTGAAGTCCCAGTAGAGCCCGAGGGCTCCTCCAAGCCCCCGCAGGCCCTCGGGCAGAGCCACAGGCAGGTGCCCCACACGGCTCTGGAGCAGCCACCGAAACATCCCGCAAGGTGGGAGCGGCACCAGCCCAGCCCGGGGTGGGGACTGGGGGACACGAAGCTATTTGGGATCAATTTGCCAACAGAAAGAGGCTGAACTTGTCCAATAAACCGGTATCAGCTCAGCCCTGCTACGTGCTCCCAGGCACTAAACTGCTCAGGGGAGGGAAGCGCTTCGCTTCTCAGCGGGTATTTCCATTTTAGCAGTTCTGAGCCCTGCCTCGGAGCCTGGCTGCTCGGGGGGAGGCGCGACTCCGAGGACGGGTCCTGTGACCGGCACTGCCCCGGCTTTGGGTGACCTTGGGCCGTGGGCTTCATCTCCCCTGTGCCCCAGTCCCCCCTAAGGCGGGGGTAAACTCTTCCTCCTCTTTTCAAAAGGAACAAACGAGTCCTCGGCTACTGAGGCACAAAAAAATCGTTCCCGAGAACTCCAATCCCCAGCCCTGCGAGAGCACGGCAGGTCCCATCTGCTGCCGGAGAGAGGAAAAAAACCACAACCCCGACCAACTCTGGCCATCCCTGGAGGGATTTAAAGGATGTGGAGAGGTGGCGCTGGGGGACACGGGGTAGTGGTGCCCTGGCAGCGCTGGGGGAATGGTTGGACTCGAGGATCTGAAAGGTTTCTTCCTCCCAAAGCCCTTCTAGGATCCTCTGAAGAAGCTGGAAAGGTGCGGCGGCGTTTACAGGAAAGGTTTCGCAACCCGGAGCTCCACACCTCGCACCCGCTGGGGCATCTTCCTCCAAGCTTTAAGGGGGTCCTTGGCAGGAGTGCCAGCCCCGCAGCACACCTCAGCCATAAAACCAAGCGAGCGAGGGAACACAAACCCTCCTCAGCCCACAAAATGCTTAAGATGTTCTGCTCCTGCTGTCAAACTGCCCAGAGCTCGTCTCCCAAGACCCAGCGGCCAGGCATGGCTGGGGGGGCTGAGGAGAGACCCAGGGCTTGGGGGGCTCTGCGAGGGGAGCTGCCTGGTCCCATGTGGTTGTTTCTGGGGTACAACACACCCAGGTTGGGAGGAAGAACTGGTGGAAAACATCGGGGCTGGCGCATCTCAGCTGGGAGAGGAGCAAGGGGATCTCTCTTCCAGAGCCCAGCCAGTACCTACGCAAAGTCAAACAGTGTGATCCCCCTCCCCTCGCAGGAGGTTTCGGCTGCCGTCGCTCTTTATTCCGCGCAGGAAAAGCTCTTTCGAGGGCAGTATTTGCAGCGTCGGGAGTATTGCCGGAGCACACTGCGGAGGTGTCGGGCAGGCGTTACAAATGGGCCCCGGGCTCCTCTCCCGGCTCCCCGGGGAGCTCAGGTGCCCTCTTCTCCAGTGACAAATTCATCCTGCCATCTCATTGTGCTAACTTAGGCAAGACCCACTTTCCTGCCTCTTAACAAGCTCCATCCAGCTCGCACACCCCGCTAACGACTCAGCACCGCGGCACCGCTCCGGGAAGAGGAGAGGAGAGAGAGGGAGAAGCAGTTTTTCGGCTCTTGTTCTCCCCAGGAGGGTCTGTGCCCAGCTGGGCCGTCGCGCTCGGTGCACACGCCAAGCACACAAAACGCAGAGAGACAAAACACCTCCTTCCTTCCTTCCTTGCCCACGGCCGTGGCTGGGCAGGGAGCAGCGGTGAGCCGGCGATGTCCTGGCAGCGCGGCCGGAGCAGAGCAGGGCTCCTGCTTTGGGGCACGGAGCCTCCCTCTCTCTCACATCCCAGCTCCCCAACCCCATTTTCCAGCCCTCCGAGCAAACAACCCCAAGGGGCCCGAATTTGTTCCCCAGCCCCAAGCCAAGCTCGAATGTCTTGGAGAAGATTCCGCTTTCTAAAAGCCATCAAATGCTCTGGGCCAGCGAGAAGAGCTGGAGCGGCACCAACACCTCCTGGGAAAGTGCGCTGAGGCAGGGCACGGAGCATCCCGAGCTCTGGAGGGGAGGGTTTGGGTGCTGAGGACCCCAGCTCTCGGGGCACAGCTCACAGGGACAAGAACATCGACTCCACACCTTCCTCCATCCCACCCGGCCCCAGCTCTGGGGGTGCTGGGCTGGAATTCCTGCCATATCCCAGCGCTGCTACAGGTACAGCCCAGGACAGGGCTCCTGGTGACATCCAGAGCTGCCCTGTCACCCTTTCAGGGACCTCCTGCCTGGGGAGGCTCAGGGACCCCAGCAAGGGACGGTGACCCCGGGACGGTGACGCCGGGACGGTGCAGGAGCCCCCGGGAAGGGGCTCATTGCACTGAGGCCACCCCAGAGAACGAGTCCCGGAGTCACCGGCACGAATGAGCCGCTGGGCTCAGCTCCCGACCCCGCCACTCCCCCTGCCCGGGGCTCCCGGGCTCTTGCCCCAGCGACAAACCGATGGCGGAGCATCCCCGTTACTGGTGGTGGAGCTGCCCCGTTACCGGGACCCGCACCGGGACCGGCGGCAGGAACGGGCACCGGCGGCGCATCCCCAAAACCCTCCCGGAGAAACTTCTCCGGTGGCTCCCGGGGCTGGGAGCGGCGGCTGCCCCGGTAACACCGCAGCATCCCCCGGGCTGCGGGCATCGGGGACCACCCGGGACCACCGGGAACCGCCCGGAGCCACCGCGACCAGCCCTTGTGGGGCGAGACGCTTGAACCAGCAGCCTCGCCGGGACCCCCGGGACCTGCAAACTCCCCGGGACCCGCAACCTCCCCGGGACCCGCAGTCCCCCCGGTACTCTCAGCCCCCCCAGGACCCCAATAGCCGCACCCTCCCTGGGACCCCCAGGACCCGGAGTCCCCCCGGGATCCCCGAGACCTATAGCTCCACCGGGACCCGCAGCTTCCCCAGGACCCCCCATACCTGCACCCTTCCTGGGAC
>WEIS01041571.1:43172-60970 GCA_013389965.1 Todus mexicanus
GCCCTCGCGAGCGCTGCGGTATTCGATAGGTCTTGGGAAACACGCGCAATTAAATAGGCGATTTTATTTACTCAGGCACGAGGGGGGATGGTGGAACCCACCCCAGGAGGCAGCCCGTGACACCCCCACTCTGAGGATGCGTCTCCACGCACGAGATGGGGCCGTGAGGAGGCTGCAATCCCGTCAGTCCAACCCAAATTCTCTCCGGCGAATGCCTCGTGGTGTCTCCTCTGCTCTCCCCTCCAGCCCGAGCTCCTGCGGATCCCTCGGCATGAGCTCCCCGAGGGGCCGCAGCCGCTGCAGCCGCCCCAGGAACGCCTCTCCCCCCTGGGCAGACGCTCCCCGCAGCTGCGTCGCCGCGGCCGTGCCCTTCACCGGCCGCTCCTTTGCTTCAGCGTGTTCCCCTCGGTCGGTCACAAGGTTTAGGTTTCACCTGGCGATTGATTAAAGCCTCGTGGCTGTGGAAGGGGCAGAGTTAAGGTGACCTGGGAAGGACTCGGGCCAAGGTGGGCACTCGCTTGAGAGAAGGCAGAGGAGGCAGGAACTTGGTTTATTCCTGGGGGTAAACACAGGGAATATCCCGGCTGACGTCCTGGGCTTGCCAGGGGAGCCTCAGCAGGGCTGCAAGTAAAGAACGGCTGCTGTTTGGGGTTGGGTTTTTTCCTAAACAAAGACATCACTTCTCTAAACTGTTTGCTGGAACCCGCGAGCTGCTAATAAATTAGGGGAGAAGTTGTTCTGCCACCACCCACCCCATGGCAGGTCCCGTCCCCTTATCACCTGCTTGGGAACCTCCATCGATCCCAGAGCTGGGAGGTGTTGGGCTGGAGCCAGGGAGGTTGAAGCAACACGGTACCAGCGGAGCTTTTGGGAAGGTGTTCCAGTCTCTGCCGGCTTTGCCTCCGACTCAGCCCAGCCCTGGGGGTCCCGCAGAACTGCTCGTGTCCTCCAGCCCTGATGAAACTTTAAAGAGGATTTGGGAGGCTGGGCGATGAGGAGCGGGGAGGCTGCGTGCCTGGAGCCTGCTGCCCTCTTGGGATTGCAGCTCGAGTTCCTGGCACGGATGGGAGGCCAGGATTTGCATCTACAGGATTTCCAGTAAGTTTTGCAGCCCTGGTATGCAGCTGCCGGGCGGGGTGGGGAGGGAGGAGCTGGGACCCCTCGCCCAGGCACGGAGCAAAGTCTCAGCTCGGCTCCCTGGATGGGGCGACGCTGGGGAGGCCTGGGCAGAGCTGGGGGGGAGATTGCAGAGGGGAGGACGCAGCCAGCCCGCTCTGTGCGAGAGCCCCTGAGTCGCTGCTTGGTGGCCGGGGCAGGTAGAGCTGGGGGCAGGCGGCTGCAGGGGATGCCCTGGGAGCTGGGCGAGACTGGTGCCAGCCCGCAGCGGCGGCAGCAGCGTGGGGAGCTGCAGGGCACCTGCTCCTGCCGAAGGCTTGGCCTCGGCACAGGACAGTTAGCTCCTGGCGTCGGTGCTCACACACGCTCTGACAAACAAGGGCTGGGACGCCCCGGCCACGCTCTGGAAGGTTCTGGGTCTGGGATGGGGACCCCCCTGTGCTGGGGGCCGTGGGGCTGCTCTGCCCCCCAAAGCCAGCTCAAAGCCTCATCCCAAGTCCCCGAGCAGCCGTGGGGCTGCGTCAGCGCTCGCCTGCCCTGACCCCGAGCTCGGCGTGACGCCAGCATCGCCGCGAGCTGGGATGTGTCCCAGAGCAGCCCCGCGGGAGGAACAGGGAGGCTTCCGCCCCGCTCAGCCACAACACCACTGCCTGGGGAGCGCCATGGGGCAGGGACTCGGCTGCTTTTGCCAGCTCCAAAGCTGAGGAAGGAAGAAGGGACGAGGACTTCAAGAGAGCGGCTTCACCTGAGCACCTTTCTCCACGCGGCTCTTGGGGCTCCTGGTCCCCACGGTATCAGTGTGACCTCCAGAGCGAAGAGGGTGGCCAGAGGCAGCAGACCTGGGGACGAGCAGCCACCAGCAGCAAACCCTGCGGTAAACCAAGAGCGCCAGTTCCTGAGCATCAGCGCCCGGCGTTTGCCCGCACCAGGGTTGTGCTTAGCTCATCTCTCCTGGAGAAGAAACAGAAACTCGAAGCGCTGCTCGGGAGCAGAGCGCTGCTTCCTCATCACCTTGCATCCCCCGGGGCCCTGGAGATGTGGCAGCTCTGCCACCTTCTCACCATCACCCACCGACCCAGCCCGGCGGCGCTTGCCCAGCCACCCGCAGAGGAGCTGTTGTCCCTCCCCACCGTTTTCCATTAGGTTCCCCAACCCCTGGATGAGATCAGACTTTGGGTGATCATCAAGACGCTACCGGGTGTGTCAAAACCATCACCCCCTACAACTAGAGGCGGCGGCTTTCGCTGGAAACCCCTCTCCTTTCAGGAACGGAGCCTCACTCCTCCTTTTCTGTCCTTTAAACAGTTTTTTTCCCCATTCAAATCCAAACCATTTCAAGCAGGCACGAGTGCTTTGGGTAAAGAGCTTTCCTCCCGAAGAGGAGCAGCGTCGCCGGCCGCCTCTGCCAGCGGCTGATAAGAGGAGGCGGCCGCTTGCGCGCTTCCAGGAGCCACACGTCCTCACAAGCCGATTCCCCGGCTCTGCTCCCTGGCGCTGCCCAAAAGGTGCTTTGCCAACAGAGCTGCTTGGGAGGAAACTCATTTCTCCTTCTCTGGCTGCGGAGGGGCGGTGGGAAGGGAAGCACCAGCGGGAGAGCGGCACCTTGGCTGCGGTGGGATCAGGCTGGCGGGACCGAGGGACCTTGGAGCAGAGGATCAGGCTGCGGAGGATGAGAGCTCCTGGCCACAGCTGCTCCCTGGCTCAGGGAAGGAACCTCCGAACCCCCAAACTCAGCTCCCCCAGCCCTGCTCCCGGGAGGTGCCCAGGGGAGCCCTCTCGTGGCCAGTTCCACCCACGGAGCTTTCACACAAGGTACTTTTCCCACACAAGGTACTTTCCTCTCCCCCCAAATTCCTGTTTTCCATCCCCAGGAGAGAGAATCGTGGGATCGGTTTGGTTGGAAGAGACCTCTCAGATCCTCGAGTCCACCCGTTCCCCAGCGCTGCCAGGGCACCGCTGCCCCGCGTCCCTCAGCACCACATCTCCACGGCTTGGAAACCCCTCCAGGGATCAGGGGGACTCCACCCCTGCCCTGGGCAGCCTGGGGCAGGCCTGGGCAACCCTTGACAGTGGGCAAGAAATTGTTCCTCAGCTCCAACCTAAACCTCCCCTGGTGCAACTAGAGGCTGGTTCCGCTCGTCCTAGGGAGAAGAGACTGACCCCACCTGGCTCCAAGCTCCTGTCAGGGAGTTGTAGAGAACAAGAAGGATGTTCCTCCAGCAGAGGAGACCCCTCGCTCTGCCCGCGCAAAGCTGCAGCAGGCAGGGGCTGATGCCCAGGAAGGCGCTGGGCTGCACGGCTGCGCCGCTGCGGGGAGCCGCTGCTTCCCAGGCACTGCAGGATTGGAAAAATTAAAAAAAAAAAAGAAGAAAGAAAATAAAAAAAGTAAAAAAGAAAAAGAAAGCAAACTGACATTTAAAAAGTCCAGGTAATGCAGCAAACTCCCTTGTCTGACTGGAACAACCTGGCCCAGATTTCGGTTTGCACCAGCCAAGTGCTGAAGCGGAGTTTTCCTTCCCCGGCAGCAGCAGCTCCCCCCGCAGCGCTGCTCACCCCGCACGGCCGGGCAGCCTGGGCACCGGGTTCTGTGCCACGCGTGGGAGCTGCCAGCCTCTCCTCAGCCCCAAACCGCAGCAAACTCGTTGCTTCTGCCCGGGACAGAACAAGTGGCGTCGTCCTCGGCTCTGCCAAGCGCGGCACAAAGCCACGGAGCGTCCCCAGAATCAAGAGCCTCCGTGTCCGAGCGCTCCGTGTTGGACGCACAAAGGTTCTCGGTGACGAACTCACCCCCAGTTTTAGCGAAGATCTAAACTTGGCCTAATGCTGCTGGGAGCAGTTAAACCTGACCTCTGGAGCTGGCTCAGACTCCTCCCCGCTGCTTCGGCTGGATTCTGGAGAGTTGGGGAGAGGTAGTGGAGTCTTGGTACCTGCACTCTGTAGAATTAACCATGAATTACCTTCACAGAGACCCCTTGGCATGGGAGGCAGCCAGGGGCCCCGTGTCGCCGCTCACATCACCCAAGTCCCCATCTAACCCCTTTCCCCAGGCCACCCTTAAACCCACTGCTGGTTTCCCAACTTCAGGTGCAGGACCTCGCAGGGCCCGAGGCTGCCCCTCGCCGGGGCGCTGGAGCTCAAAGGAAGCGCACACGGTATCTTACAAAGGGAATTTATTTGGGTTTCTGAAGCGTATGTTACATGCATCGACCGAAGCTCTCGTAGAACAGTTAACAGCGGGGCTGGGGTTTGTCCACACTTCCCGTGGTGTGCCTGGAACCAACCGTGCCGAATCAAAGGATCTTTTGCCCCTTTGTAAATACAGTTATCGTACAAGGAATGCTTTTTTGTTTTGTTTTCACTTTAATTACTCCTCCCCTCCCTCAGGCTGGAAACAACCAACGCTCCGGCTTACCAAAAAAATAAGAAGGCAGGAGAGGAAAATCTAACACACACACGCTCCCCCCGTGCACCTCTAACAAACCACGGCGAGGGGAGGACTCAATCTAGCTCTATTCAGGGAAAAAAAAATACAAACAGAATACCAGGAATAAAGCTCTTACGCCAACCAGATGCAGTACCCTTTAATGATTTTCCTAGATAAAAATGTTTTACACGTTGTTCGAGGAGATGCTACAAATTCCTTTCGATTGGTTCTCTCTCTTTTCAGTTTTTACAGCTTGGAACAAGCGGCTGAATACAGGGAAATAACTGACGTCTAAAAATACAAAGAAAAATATTGCATTCTTGTCAGCGTCTGCTGGATATTCTCTCCTACCCACCGGCGGAAGGTGTAGAGTGCCCCGGAGATCGCAGCCTACTGTAGGCTTAACACCAGGTACAGAGACACAGAAGCAGATGGAGCCATCGGACCAGGTCGGTGCGGCGGACGCCAAGCTGGTTCGTTTCCACGCGGAGGAGACTGGCTCCAACGTCCCCGCTCAGTCCCCCGTCACCTGCGTGGCTTGGCCGTCTGAGGTCTGGTTGGTGGACTGGATGAACATGGGCTGGGTGATGTCCTGGCCTGCAGGCATGGTCACTTGCTGGATCTGGTAGAGCTGCTGGTGGAGACAGAAGCAGGGAAAGAAATAACTTCAGTTCTCGTCACACACAGCGCTGTGCATCCCAGAACCCCAGCTTGGTGGGGGTTGGCAGGAACCTCTGGAGCTCCTCTGGTGCCACCCCCCTGCCCCAGTAGAGTCACCCCGAGCAGGGGGCCCAGCATCGCAGTGTCCAGGCGCGCTTGGAATCTCTGCACACAAGGAGACTCCACAACCTCTCTGGGCAGCCTGGGCCAGGCTCCAACACCCTCCCCCCAAACAAGTTGCTCCTCCTGCTCAGCTGCAACCTCCTGCCTTCCAGTTGGTGCCCGCTGCCCCTTGGCCTGGCGCTGGGCACCCCTGAGCAGAGTCTGGCCCCAGCCTCTTGACCTGATGGAGCCGATTTGTGAGAACACGTGGACTTTAAGATAGTCCTCCCAGTCCCTGACTGCTAACAGACGTAGCACCCACGAGCTCCAGGTCCTTACCTGTCCGTCTGTGAACTGGCTGAACTGCTGCTGTCCTTGCTGGACTTCTGTCTGCGTGATCTACAAGGGTAAGAGAAGGATGGTCACCGACAGCACTTTGGAGAGGGTCAGAACCCCACTAATAATATTCTGCTGCTGCCTTTCAAGAGCTTTTAGACTTTTTCCAACTTCATCACCCCACCACGTGGCAAGACACGGCTCGTGCCGCCGGCCGCAGCCATGCTGGTGCTAACCGCAAATCAAGACCAAAGGACAGGGGCTGTTCCCAACCAAACACGAGCCTGTCCTCCCCAACTTTCACAGGGAGAACGTGGCCTCCAGGATCACAGAAAAGCAGCAGCCTCCCTGTCCTCTGAAGGTGGAGAAGAATCCCTTAGCGACCGGTCTCAACAAGAAGATGAGACAATCCGCTGGCAGCAACGCCGGTCTCAACGCTTCACCTCGGTAATAGCTTTCCTGGGAGGCTGCACGGCTGCTCCTCCCTCACCCAGCCAGAAGGAGCAGAAGTAAAGAGAAGGTTGATGAACTGAAGTTTTACCTGCAATCAGCTCAGAAGCAGCGTGAGCTTTATATACAGCGAGACACAGACACACGTACACATAAGCATGCACCTTTCACCGACAGGTAAAGGAGGCTTCCGCTACGCTCCTTGCTTCGTTATTCTGATGAAAGTAACAGGAAGAAAAGAAAACGCAGGAACCCTAGCCCAAGAGCTGGTACATCCGACTGGGATTTGCAGTTTCAGGAGCTAGGGAACAACACTTTACCAGGGAAGGTCAGCCCTGGCGTTAGAGCGCGTACCTGCTGTGCATTGGTTGCAAGCGTCTGGATCTGCCCCTGGACTACCTGGGTGCCTGACACGGGTTGGGCTAAGCGGATATACTGCAGCTGGCCAGCATTCAACTGAACCTGGAGACAAGCGGAGGGGGCAGGGAAAGAAAATTAAACAGATAACGGTGTAACCTGAAACACACAAACTTGCCGTCTTGTTTCCACAACAGAAGCCAGGAGTAATAGATGACACCGGGAAGCTTCAGCCGAGTAACAGGTCAGATGAGTAACTACCACAGACCCTGCCAAAGCCAGGACCGAGGCCACAGAACTCCTGCCGTTCTTGGAAGTACAACCCTGAGGAAGCCCAACATTAATCCTTCTCCAGAACTGGGGGTGCTCAGTTAGGAGCTAAAGCGTCCTAAGCGCTCGATTTTGGGGAGCTCGGAGAATACTTATTTTTCTTTTCGGTTACGAGAATCGAGTTCCCGCTTTGATGCAGCGCTTCACATAGAGGAAATTGTTAGGAGCTGGCAGCCTGTAATGACACTTCTATTATACCCTGCCAAAAAAATATTGAAGAATATACGGGAAATCTTCACATCAATAAAGGTGGCAGAGATGACAAACCCCAAGGTTGTATTTGGAAACTTTTAATGCCGCTCTCTGCCAATATAAGTCAACTCCCACCTGGCACAGGCCGGTACTTTATCGATATTTCGTGTGTAACATTCAAATTTATTTCCTACAACCCTGATCTCACCAGGTTATATACTTGGGGGGGAGGGAAGGAATACACAGATAATGCCGTCACCGTAACCTGCGACACAAACACCTACGACTAATACCCAGCTAAACATCCGAGAAGCAATAAAAAGGTCACTGCCTGATTTGTACTACTGTTAGAATTCTTCATTTGCTGTTATTTAACTTCAGAATGTTTAGATTCACAGTCTTAAGGTTAATTACGCACACAAACAAAGATCATTTTGAGTCTTCTTCTGTTGGAAAAGGGGAAAGGAGACAGAAAATTCTTCCAAACCTGCTCCCCGATGAAGGTTCAAGTGCCTAGAACATGGGCTTGGCATTGACACGAACGCCGCCGGCTTTGCCAGCTGTGCCTTAACGCTCCGATATTATTTCAAGAGCAAATAAATGCCAAGTGAGCATAAACATTTCAACAAAGAACTTGCTTCTGCACCGAGATGTGCTGGCAGATCGTGGTTTCCACACTGGGGGCTTCCCGCTGAGATTTTAACTCCACTACTGAGCAGGTTAAAGCCATTTAGAAAGTGTTTGTCCAGAAATGAGAGCAAGCCCCAAAGAACCTGCTCAATGAGGTGGAGCTAAGACACGGGTTAGATTAAATCCAAAATTGACGTGGCTAAACAAGCGATTACGGTTTAATTGATGTTCACACTTCTTTCCAGCTTTTCTCAGTTCATAAAAATAAAAATCACCTCTCCACAGGTGACGTGCGGTCCTACAGCAAGCAGTAAGTCGCAGTAGAGGAGCGTACAGAGCGTCAGGAGCACGTAGAAACCAGCAGAGAATATCAGTAAGATTCCCTCAACGCTCCTGCAATCACCAGAGGCACAACCAGCTTTCCGAGAGCACTTCAAACTGTCAGATTTGCCTTATAGAAGACGCTTTACTGAACCTGAACAGATACCAGAGCGAAGAGGAACTATCAGAAGGAAGCGCTAACTATACCGACAGAGAAGGGAAACTCAGTGGAGAAAGCAAGCCTGGCAGAGCGAGCAGAACGGCCAGCAGCCCTGCAGAGAGCGAGGGCTGTAATTCTGGGAAACCAAACAAGAAGTGCTTTCCAGGTTGGGGTAGTAAAAAGCCCCCACGGCGAGCACACGGCTCTGTGTTCTACCTCACTTGACTGGCTGGAGGTAAGCAAGGGGAAAGACGCTTCCTTCAGCCTCAACTGTGACTCTTCAACACGCTGTGATTAAGAATCTTCGTTATGTCAGTCCAGACAGTCCCTCTGCTGGATCCAGAAGCGTGAGGTGTGGCTGTTTCATCAGCACACTGCTCCCAAGCTGCTGTTCCACAGCCTTACAGCTGTCAAGAGACCCAAGTGCTCCCAAAGACACAAGACATCGCACTCCAGCACTCGGTAGCTCCTGCCTCACATCTGCAGCAGAAGAAGCCTCTGAGGACCACTCACCACTGCTTGGGTTGAGAAGCTCCCAGGCTGGAGGCAGGCAGAAGCATGCGCTTGGCCAAAAGCAGATGACAATTAAAAAGCCTTCAGCCTCACACTCCTAAAACATGGGACCACTTACAAGAGGATCCACCTCTGTGGACAACTTTCTTTATGAAGAATCCTTTCTCCAAGCCCTCTTCTTGTAGGGAGCTACAGCATTCACTGGAGAGACCCGGCAAACAAGCCTCAACTGTTCTTCCGCTGCTGAACCAAAGGAGGATGCCACAACTTTTCATACTGTTGCAGTGGATGCACTGAGGCTGGAGGTGGAGATCTTCCGAAATGCTTTGAAGAACAAGCATCTTGGAGGGACTTTCTTGAGGAATGGAAGAAAATAAAAGAATGGAGAAGAATGCAGAGGAGAAAAAAGGTTGTTTGTGGTAAACCACCGTATTTGGCAAGCAATCCACCTCCTTTCTGACCAACATCTTGAGCCAGGCACTCGGAATCAGCTGAAGACGTAAGAGATGAAAAAGAATTTGGAAGCGAGTTGGAAAAACCTGGCAACACCCAGAGACCTCAACCTTTGTCAAGATGCTACATCAAAGCACGAGCGTTTGCCGGCAAACCTCGAAAAGCAAGACCTGGGTGAAAGCTCCGTCCTGCGCCAGCTGCGGGGCCACTCCTCAGACAAAGCGCAGGGCTTGTCTCGGTCACTGGTCTGGCTGGTGGGTTCTGGGTTAAGCACACACAACTGGACAGGTCTTTTTTTTTCTTTAAGAGGTGTGAAATTTTCCAGATGGGAACCAAAAGCCCCAGCTTTGTTGTGATGATAAGTTACAGAGAGGCGGGGGAGAAGGTGACATTTTTTTGACCCGCTGTTTACCTAGGACACATGCCAGAACATTCCGGCTGATGCTGGGCACTCAAAATCCCATTCTTCAGGCCACAGCAGGTCTACACTGATGTGAAAGCAAGGAGAGACTTTCTGGTTCTGCAAAGCCATTCCTCCAAAGTATCTTGCAGAAATATTTCTTACAACAGAAGAGTTTATTAATAACTCGCAGATGGCACCTTTCCCACTCAGCCTGCCAGGTCATGACTTCAGATCGCAGAGGCAGAACCAAGTAAAGGCAAAAGAAGTTAATTCTGCTATATTGAAACCACGCTGTAGTAAAGAACTAACAGTTTATCCAGGAAATATTTTATTTATTGCTTCCTAATCATAACTATCTCACTCCGGTGGAAGTGCTGGGGGTAGGCAAGGAGTCTAGACTAGATGGGGTAGATTTATTTCCTCCTTCATGTCACGCAGGGTTAGTTTTCCTCACCAAGTGAAGGAAACACACCACTCAATCCAAACGCCCTCTGACAGTTCAAAAGCATACGTGTGCAGTCTCATGCCAGAACACCAGCGGACAGTTTGCTCACCAGACTGTTACAGGTTTCTACTGGTGAAGTCTTACCGGTATTTGCTGGATTTCTCCGGTATTGGTGATGATCTGCTGCATGACTTGCATGGTCTGCCCGGTTCCGCTCTGCGCCTGCTGGGTCTGGCCTTGGGGCTGGGCCTGCACTATCTGTACCTGTTGCCCTTCTCCGACCTGCATCGTCACGGGCGTGCTCTGCGTTCACAACGGGGACAAGGACCAAGCAAGGACTCAACACAGGCCCAACAGCCACTCCGTACAAACACCGTAACAGACAAGCTGCTCCCTCAAGCTGCTCCCTAGACCCACTGTTACTTGTTGATGCTTCAATCCCCAGATCTAGATGCCCCTCGTTACTAAGGTACCACGATCGGAAAACACATTTCCATGCTGTTATTGACCTGTGCTGAGCAGTGAGAACAGGGCACTGCAATAAATTACACGAATTGAAGGCTTCTCTGCCTCCACTGCCCTGCAAAGCCCCTGAACGCCGCTCTGGTCGCTCACCTGCCCTTGCTGAGGCTGGGCGATGATGATCTGGCCCGGCTGGATGGTAGTTGTAGAGGTGGTGGTCTGCTGGCCTTGCTGCTGCCCCTGAACCTGCACCGCAGCCGGCTGCTGAGCCAGTGTGAAGTAATACTGCACGGGCTCGGCGGGGGTCACGGCCTGGCGCACCTCTTCCTGCGGCACAGGGAACACACAGGTAAACGGTGAAGAAACAGAGCGACATTCAACCCCCCCCTCCCTGAGCGCATTCCATGGGAAAGCATCGCTAATACCTCGTTTGTAAGTAAATCTGAAGTGATAAATCGAAACGGGTTTCCTCATTTATTCGGCTACATGGAAATCAAACCCATTTCCAATATCCTGTGTATAATAACGCGGTCACCAACTTCGTTATGAGAAGCAAATGAGTAGAATTATCATAGTCGAAATCCGCGCAACTCCTCATCAGCACATTCCATCGTCGCCTGTTATCTTACCTTGGGATGAATTGCAAATGCACCAGGAACTCACAAAGCCTCATCATCTGCCAACTAAACCCTCTCCTTAGCTTACGTGCCTGACGCAAATCTCAGTCTAGCTCCAATGTGAAACCCCCGGGAATAAAAGTCACCCTCTTGATGTACGCTGTCGTGCCTTTATTTTTTTATTTAAATCCAGCTTTTCCAGAAGGATCACAACTCCATCTTGTACCAGGGCTTAATGGCCTGGTTATGCTGGTAGCAGGAGTATCTCAACAGCGTGAAGAAACACCAGGCTCTGCTCTAGCTCACTGTCAGAAGCACGGGATGTAACGCCGCTGCTTTGTTTTATCTAAGCACGTCTTTAGGAGAGGAAAGCCCCTTATGATTAACGATATTTTAGGCAAAGAAGTAGATTTTCGGAGATTATGTTAAGTGGCAAGCCGTTAACACTCAAGAATCAAAATCCTTAAGCTGCGCTGAGGATCTCACACCTTCCGAAGAGGTGGCTCATCAGGCGTTCACTCCATGGCAGAAGGCGTAAACAATCCTCTCCCAGCCACCTCGAGTTCACAGCTGAGAGTGTAGGATGTTTACACGTGCTACAACATGGTAGATTCCTGCTTACACGAGTCTGCTTGACTCCCCTGCACTAAACGAGGCTTCCTCGTGGATCACCTTTGGGAGATTCAGCTGGACAGAAGAAGAATTCACATCAAACAAGATCAACGTGTGTTGTCCAGATGGGCATCGGGCTCCAGCAAAAGCGCCTGTTTGCTTAGATGTCCCTCAGAGCAACAGCAACTGAAGGAAACGCTATTGGGATGTTTCTCAACAGCCTACCAGAAAATTACCCTCCAAAGATGAAGCTGTTCCCAGTTGGCTGTAATCAAGACGCAACCCCAGAGCAAACATTAGAGCTATCCCACGGTGCTGCAAACCGCTGCAATCCAACACCTCTGACACTGCCCACACAGGGTGGTTCACTCATTATTCCTACTCGCTGCCTCAAATCCTTTGGGGGAGGGATTGATAACAAATTTAAAATATATATTCAATAGGGCTCGTCTCCAGTAAAACCACATGCACAGAAGAGCTGCGGTGGTTTCTGTGGAGCCCAGCCCTTAGCTAAGTTATTTCTAGAGCAGTCCTCAATTCCTGGCTGCGTCCTGAACACAATCAAGGCAAACAAGTATTTCTGTAAGCATCTACTCCAGGTGAAGTTGTGTTCGCTCCAGGCAAAAAGGGCTTTAAATCCAAATCTGCTCGAACGAGGTTGTAACGCATTTTTCGCCGTCTTTTATTTTCAAGCCGTAGCTCTAGTTACCAGAGCAACATAACAGTGATGGTTTGGTTCCCAGCTCCTCCACGTAACCAACGCTAGCTTGTCAAACAGTATTTTCCGTGGTGGAGATAAAATACAGATCGTACCCCAGGCTGCAGGCAGCCGCTTCTCAACACCGTTGAAGCAAAGGAGTATTTTCCACTAACTTATGTTCTTATCAGGCAGCTACTTCTCTGTTAAACTTCTCTTGCCGTAAGAAGTGCTTCTAGTGATCCAGCAGCGCTCACAGACAGTGGGAAGAGATCTCTAAAGCCTCTCAAACCAAAATGTGACAGGGTTTCACCACTGATGCTGTGCGATCCAAGAGACAGGTCTGGTGCAATGGATCACCAAAACACCTTAACCTGGCAATCTACAGACATTACACACACTACTAAAATCCTTCAGGCATTTAGTTAATGATAACTTGAATGTTCTGTCATCAGACCTTTCTGATGTGATTCAAAAGGCTCCAGCAAGGAAAAGACGAGCAATTACTGAACTGGTGAACTTCTACACCATGCTTTTCAACAAAAAAGATAAATTATCAGGAACCGGATCTTCTTCTTCGTGCATCCGAAGCAGCAAGATTGAGCTTCAACTCTACCTCATCGCGTCTACAGCACCGTGTCAAACATGGAGGGAAAAAGGTGTTTGGTAAATCAGGACCCTAAGTTAAGTGTCCAAGCTCTCGCTCTCAGACGCCCGCAGCAGCCTGCTGCTGTAAACATCCGACTGAAAGCTCCTTCGAACACCTCACAGCTTCCAGTCAAGGATGTTTACAGGAGCAACGACTGCCCCAAAGGACCAGGAGGTGGTACTTTTAAGCAAAGAAGCCTGTTTCTCCCTTTACAAATTGAAGGACGCAGCCTCAATGCACTTTTTGAAGTCAAAGTTTTAACACTGGTGATGTTTGGTATCAGTTATTTAGTAGCTTTTGTCACTGAAGTCAATCCCCAAGTCAGGCTTCTGTAGACCTCCACTCAAGCTCTATTTCCATTTAAAAAAAGAACTTGAAAACTACCGTAAATAAACAAGTAAAAGGGAGAGGCACGAACTTCATGTTTAAATCTGATTCTGTATTGTTTTTATCAACTCCCTCTTTAATTGAGAGAGAAATTAAGAGACTGAAATCATTCCAAGAAAAAAAAACCCCAGACAATCATTTCATGTCTCACCTGCCGCTTTGTAGGCTTCAGTTCATCTCTTGGAACAATATCAATCAGAAAGTCAAACTGATCGAACTTTGTAATGGCCACGGCGATGTCGTTCCTCTGTGAAAACATGAAAAGAAAAACAATCTTCAGCTTTAGAAGACGGATTTGCCACGACAGTGAGCTCGACGACGAGGTACAGGATTGCTGACATGGGCCTGAATGTCACAATCTCTCACCTCGGATCCGAGGACCTGAACCAGTGGTTATTACAGTTTCATATTCTGGTCAACCTGTAAGACTAAAAGCGAATGTCTCCCCTGCTCCCCTAAAAAAAGACCTTAAAAAGTTGCAGTTTACTCTTGAACCACTCAAAAAATGTTCATTATTCAAGGCCTCTCAATCCAGAAGCAAGAGGAACCCGTGCCTCTTCTGGAGGAGGGTATTTTTTGTTTTCATCTCTAGACATTTGTTGACACAAACCAGATACTGACACTAAAATCTACAAGCTTACATTAGAACTGCCACTGAAAAAACGAATCAGCCACAGCGATCCCTGGTCCTTACAGCAGGTCTCCATTAGCTGACAGCTGCAGCTCTGGCTTTTGAGGTGGGGTTTTTTGGTGTTGTTGGGGTGGTTTTTTTTAAAACAAATTAAGAAGAAAGCATTTCAGTGACATGCGCTGTGCTTTGTAGGGATAAACACCAATACTAAAAGTTACTGTCTACAAAACATGCCTCATGTTATGGAAACAAAGCGCTGGAGCCAAGCTCATAAAGCAGCTGAAGGCAAAGGAGGAGCAGCTCCGTTACCTGCAGAGTCCTCCGCTTGTTGTCTTCCGTGTGTATCCACGCTCGCAAAGTCAGTTCTGTGATGAATATCTGAGCCGCCTTGGCGAACAGCACGGGAGCTTCTGCACTGATCATCTGCGATGAAATTAAGAATTGTTTTTAAAGTTTATCATCGGTATTTTACCAGTGTGCAGTGGTGGTGAGAGTAACTTCATCCCAGGAGTCAAACCAGAACGGTCACATTGCTCAGCAGTGAAGTTGAGGGAATTTCCACACCAGAGTATCTGTGAGGTTGACGGTCCAAAGATTACCAGCCTCGAGTTAAAGGCAGTGTTAAGAGCATTGGGCGTCTAAAATCTGTCTCAAAAATCTGTCTCCTCCGTGACCGGTCAGCTGTCAGCTCCACAGCGAGCTGGATTAGGGTTGGCCAGCAAACTGCATCAGTGCAAGGTCACCGAGAGGGTGTCATCCACCCAGCAGCTCCTCCTGGCAATAAACGCATAAAAACCTCCCTTGGCACCTGAGTAAATGAATCGGAAACTGAAGAGGACACGTCAAGGGCTCATTTTAAAACCTGGCCCTTACTTCGTAGTTGTAACATTTATATAATTTTTAATGAATGCGGAAATTGCCAAGGAGGTTTGGAGGCCTGAGTAAAGACTCTGTCTCACCACACTCCTTTTCCTTAAAAAGTATCTAGCTCCAGTTTTACTCCAATTAAGCAGCCTCGTTATTAGCTAGCTTGGCATTAATGCTTGCTCCCTAGTGCAGCCGTCTTGTTAAATCATGTTCCAGGTAGGCCAGAGACTTCCTCCCTAGCTCTAAAAATCTCTTCCTCCCCTTCATCACCATTCAACATTTGGCACTCCCCCGGTTCAGACACTGACCTGCGACCTCGGAGCCCTGGGTTCACTCCCTTTCCCAGCAGAATGAATAACTCCCTTGGACAGGAGGACACCACGCACCTTTCTTGGGGTCTCATTTCAACACTAGAGGTTGTCCTCACAGAAGGATGTTGTCACATTGAGAAAACTAAGAGGAGAGTGCTAAGTGTTCTCTATTCTCTTCAGAGTTCAGTGTCTGATGGTTTTCCAAGTTAAAACTCAAATACTGGTATCGACCCCAGGTTATCCACCTAAATGATTATTTTTCTTTAAACCTGAACCAGCACGGCATGTGTTTAAGTGATATCACCCTTCACATTAAATCCCCTATCGCTCTGTGAAAGGAAGGGTAGAGAGAAACAAGGAGGGAACAAGAAAACTGACAGCTAAAGCTCAGGAAATACCCAGGGTCACACAGGGCACTGGTACTGACCAGGAGAAAGGAAAACTGCAAAACTCCGCAGCAAAGATCCCAAATGATTTTGCTTTCCCAGCTCAGTTTAATTACACAAGGCCACTGTGCTTGAAAAGTAATAATAAATGATGACAACAAGCAGCAACGAATAGCAAGGAGTTATAGCTATACTATCCATAAATATGGGATTAAAAAACAAGGAGCGTACCTTAACATCTTCATCTAGCTTCATGATCTTCTTAATACGGGCCAGAGGAAGCTCCTGAACTCGGAAGTCTTTCTGCAGAGAGAAATTGGAGACTCTTTACTGATAATTAACTGAAAGCTAAGAAACGAAACACTAAAACAAGTTTGTGTTGCCCACAACTTACATAGAATAACTAATTTTCTTTGGTATGTGGCAGCTTCTCCTCAGCCTCAACAATCCTTACCTGCTTTTCTCTATTTTATACTGATATAATTCTACTTAAATCTACTGTGAAGACCCCTGGATCTCCTATTTCACCTCAAAGTAGAAGTCGTTCTGCAGAACAGAACGTTTCTAATGTTACACTTTTCTGCATCTATTTATATTTGAAGCAACTAATTGAATTAGGTGTCTCGGGACCCAGAAACCTTTGGAATTTACAGCAAGTCGCAAGAGAAATGCGAAGGCAAAAACCCCAAAGGCAAACAAGAGATACATGGGGCCACAGGACGAATCCTTCTTCGCTTTCTTCGTTACCTCCCTGTTGCCCAGCACCAATTTTGGTGTTAAAAACATTGTGAGAATTTTGCTTAAAAGAAATATCTTCAATTCCTATTTTGAGATGGATTTCTCACTATTTCCCAGCGGAGAGAATCGCTGACTCAAACTGGTGTTGTGATGGTCTAGGAGGCAGAGAGCAGGCACTGCTGGTACCCAACATGACCACAAAGCTCATTTAACATGCTGCAAATCAGCACTAATTTGGGGTATGGGGCTGTTCTGGCCAAGACTGTTGGGGTCTGCTGCATCCTGTGGCTAAATGTTGTATTTCGGAAGGATTTGGGGCTGAGAGAAGGGAGCAGAGCCAGGGCTGGGACCTGCGCTTCAAGCCACAGTGCTACTCATGGGGACGTTTTCAACCAGCAACCGCTACATAAACAAGTGAAGGGGTTGCTAGGGCTTGGAAAAAAATATCCCAAAGGGGTTTTTTTGGAGGGTTTTGTTGTTGTTTTAATTTTTTTTTGAAAGTTCTTTCCCTTTTAAAGAGCCTCGAGAGCTTTGAGCAAGGCTCAAGGAAAGATGAGGACAGAATTTCTAATTTGTGAAACTCTTTTAAGTGTATTAACTTCTATGTACAGTAGAGCTGCAAGTAGACGTGCACAGGTACGGCGCTGTTAAAAACCTTCCGAGGAGAGAAACAATGGGAGAAATCAAGAGAAACTTCAAGGCTCCTTTATTCCTTTAAGGCAGACAGGCAAACGTCACATAAATCAAAATTAATACGCAAGTACCACGGTGAAGGGAAGCATGAGCGCTACTGGCTCCCACCCAGCAGAACAAACTTGAGACACCAATTCTTCATCTTTTCTTTTTCCCAAATTAGGTCTCGATGTTTTCCCAGGCCTCTTTTTAACCCCTGACGGAGCTGAAATGCTGGTGTCAGCCTAGTCCCGTTTCCTATTTCTCCCAGTCTATGCTACAGTCCTTTCCGTTACATCAGGCAGAGAACAGAGCTCTGGTTTATTCTTCTAAAGCAGCTCCTTGTTTTTTTCCCCTGGAATTTTAGCTACTAGCAGCACATGGCAACCGCACAAACCGGGCAGAGACAGTCCCAAATGCAGGCGACCGAAGCAGGCGTCCCACCGAGAGCTGCTCTGCCCTACATGCAGACGAGCTCTACATTTACTTACGGCCATGGCAGCAATTTTCAGTTAAGATGCACAAATCCACTTCAGGGTTTGATTATGCAGGGGACAAACCGCGCAGGAGTGTTCCGCGGTTATCCCTTTTCCTTCCCAACTCCCCTTCGCTGTCCTCAGTTAAACGCTCAGCGACTTACTAGCTTGCAATGCAATAAATAGATTCATGCGACAGTTAAAAATTAAGCTGCCCGTGCTTGATAAGCTGCATAATAAAGCCCTTTCATGTGGAGATGAAGACAAACTACAGCTCTCGAACACAAGAATTCACTGCGCTGAAAGAGGAAAGTAATTAATTCTGGTTATGCATACAAATTTCTACATCTGTTTCTTTAATCAACTATCTGCACACAGGCTGAAGGAAGGGAAAAAAAAAA